>JAUIMM010003864.1:0-74190 GCA_031769625.1 Taudactylus pleione
TGTATAGTGGTACAAAGTCTAGAATGTGGTGTATAGTGGTACATAGTATAGAAAATGTGTATAGTGGTACATAGTATACAATGTGGTGTAGAGCTGTATAGTGGTACATGGTATAGAATATGGTTTAGAGCTGTATAGTGGTACATAGTATAGAAATGTGGTATATAGTGGTACATAGTATAGAATGTGGTGTAGAGCTGTATAATGGTACATAGTATAGAATATGATGTATAGTGTTACATAGTATAGAATATGGTGGATAGAGGTACATAGTATAAAATGTGGTCTATAGTAGTATATAGTATAGAATATGGTGTAGAGCTGTATAGTGGTACATGGTATAGAATATGGTGTATAGTGGTACATAGTATAGAATGTGGTGTAGAGCTGTATTGTGGTACATAGTATAGAATGTGGTGTATGGTGGTACATAGTATGGAATATAGTGTATAGAGGCACGTAGTATAGAATATGGTGTATAGTGGTACATAGTATAGAATGTGGAGTATAGAGGTACATAGTATAGAATGTGGTATATAGAGGTACATTTTATAGAATATGGATATAGTGGTACATAGTCTAGAATATGGTGTATAGTGTTACATAGTCTACAATATGGTGTATAGTGGTACATAGAATATGATGTATTGTGGTACATAGTATAGATTGCGGTGTAAAAAATATAATGGTACATAGTATAGAATGTGGTGTATAGTGGTACATAGTATAGAATATTGTGTATAGTGGTACATAGTCTAGCATGTGGTGTATAGTGGTACATAGTATAGAATATGGTGTATAGTGGTACATAGTATAGAATGTGGTGTAAAGATGTATTGTGGTACATAGTATAGAATATGGTTTAGAGCTGTATTGTGGTACATAGTATAGAATGTGGTATATAGTGGTACATAGTATAGAATGTGGTGTAGAGCTGTATAATGGAACATAGTATAGAATGTGGTGTATAGTGTTACATAGTATAGAATATGGTGTATAGTGGTACATAGTATAGAATGTGGTGTAGAGCTGTATAGTGGTACATAGTATAGAATGTTGTGTAGAGGTGTATAGTGGTACATAGTTTTGAATATGTAGTATAGTGTTACATAGTATGGAATCTGGTGTAGAGCTGTATAGTGGTACATAGTATAGAATATGGTGTTTAGTGGTACATAGTATAGAATGTTTTTTAGAGCTGTATAATGGTACATAGTATAGAATGTGGTATAAAGGTGTATAGTGGTACATAGTATAGAATATGGTATATAGTGGTATATAGTATAGAATATGGTCTAGAGCTCTATTGTGGTATATAGTACAGAATTTGGTGTAGAGCTGTTAAGTGGTACATAGTATAGAATATGGTGTATAGTGGAACATAGTATAGAATCTGGAGAAGAGCTGTATAGTGGAACATAGTATAGAATATGGTGTATAGTGGTACATAGTATAGAATGTGGTGTATAGTGGTACATAGTGTAGAATATGGTATATAGTGGTACATAGTATAGAATGTGGTTTATAGCTGTATAGTGGTACATAGTATAGAATATGGTGTATACTGGTACATCGTAAAGAATGTGGTGTAGAGCTGTAAAATGGTACATAGTATAGGATGTGGTGTATAGTGGTATATAGTATAGAATATGGTGTATAGAGGTACATAGTATAGAATATGGTGTATAGTGGCACATAGTCTAGAATGTGGTGTATAGTGGTACATAGTATAGAATATGGTGTATAGTAGTATATAGTATAGAATATGGTGTAGAGCTGTATAAGTGGTACATAGTATAGAATATGGTGTAGAGGTGTATAGTGGTAAATAGCATAGAATATGGTGTATTGTGGTATATAGTATAGAATGTGGTGTAGAGCTGTATAGTGGTTCATAGTATAGAAAATGGTGTATAGTGGTACATAGGTTAGAAAATGGGGTAGAGCTGTATAGTGGTATATAGTATAGAATATGGTGTATAGTGGTATATAGTATATAATATGGTGTATAGTGGTATATAATATAGAATATGTTGTATAGAGGTACATAGTATAGAAAATGGTGTATAGAGTTACATGGTATAGAAATATGGGTGTATAATGGTACATAGTCTAGAATGTGGTGTATAGTGGTACATAGAATATGGTGTGTAGTGGTACATAGTATAGAATGTGGTGTAGAGCTGTATAGTGGTACATAGTATAGAATATGGTGTAGAGTGGTACACAGTATAGAATGTTGTTTAGAGCTGTATAATGGTACATAGTATAGAATGTGGTATAAAGCTGTATAGTGGTACATAGTATAGAATATGGTGTATAGTGGTATATAGTATAGAATATGGTGTAGAGCTCTATTGTGTTATATAGTATAGAATATGGTGTAGAGCTGTATAGTGGTACATAGTATAGAATATGGTGTAGAGCTGTATAGTGGTACATAGTATACAATATGGTGTATAGTGGTACATAGTATAGAATGTGGTGTATAGTGCTACATAGAATAGAATATTTTGTATAGTGGTACTTAGTATAGAATGTTGTCTAAAGTAGTATATACTAAAGAATATGGTGCAGAGCTGTACAGTAGTATATAGTATAGAAGTGGTATACTGCTATATAGTGGTACATAGTATAGAATATGGTGTATAGTGGTAAATAGTATAGAATATGGTGTAGAGCTGTACAGTGGTTCATAGTATAGAATATGGTGTATAGTTGAACATAAGTATAGAATATGGGGTATAGCTGTATAGTTGTATATATTATAGAATATGGTGTATAGTGGTACATTGTATAGGAATATGGTTAATAGTGGTATATAGTATAGAATATGGTGTATAGAGGTAAATACTATAGAATCTGGTGTATAAAGGTACATAGTATAGAATATGGTGTATAGTGGTACATAGTCTAGAATGTGGTGTATAGTGGTACATAGAATGTGGTGTATAGTCGTACATAGTATAGAATGTGGTGTAGAGCTGTATAGTGGTACATAGTATAGAATATGGTGTATAGTGGAACATAGTATAGAATGTGCTTAAGAGCTGTATAGTGGAACATAGTATAGAATATGGTGTATAGTTGTACATAGTATAGAATGTTGTGTATAGTGGTACATAGTGTAGAATATGGTGTATAGTGGGCCATAGTTTAGAATGGGGTGTAGAGCTGTTTAGTGGTACAAAGTATAGAATATGGTGTATAGTGGTACATAGTATACAATGTGGGTTTAGAGCTGTATAATGGTACATAGTATAGAATGTGGTATAAAGCTGTATAGTGGTACATAGTATAGAATATGGTGTATAGTGGTATATAGTATAGAATATGGTATAGAGCTCTATTGTGGTATATAGTACAGAATATGGTGTAGAGCTGTATAGTGGTACATAGTATAGAATATGGTGTATAGTGGTACATAGTATAGAATGTGGTGTAGAGCTGTATAGTGGAACATAGTATAGAATGTGGTGTATGGTGGTACATAGTATAGAATATAGTGTATAGAGGCACATAGTATAGAATATGGTATTTAGTGGTACATAGTATAGAATGTGGTGTATAGTAGTACATAGTATAGAATGTGGTGTATAGAGTTATATAGTAAAGGAAATGGTGTAAAGTGGTACATAGTCTAGAATATGGTGTATAGTGTTACTTAGTCTAGAATATGGTGTATATTGGTACATAGAATATGATGTATAGTGGTACATAGTATAGAATGTGGTGTAGAGCTGTATAGTGGTTCAAAGTATAGAAAATGGTGTATAGTGGTACATAGTATAGAATATGGGGTAGAGCTGTATAGTGGTATATAGTATAGAATATGGTGTAAAGTGGTATATAGTATAGAATATGGTGTATAGAGGTACATAGTATAGAATATGGTGTATAGAGTTACATAGTATAGAATATGGTGAATTATGGTACATAGTCTAGAATGTGGTGTATAGTGGTACATAGAATTAGGAGTATATCGGTACATAGTATAGAATATGGTGCTTAGTGGTACATAGTATAGAAATGTGGTATAGAGCTGTATAGTTTTACATAGTATAGAATATGTTGCATAGTGGTACATAGTATAGAATATGGTGTATTGTGGTACATAGTATAGAATGTGGTTTAGAGCTGTATAATGGTACATAGTATAGAATGTGGTATAAAGCTTTATAGTGGTACATAGTATAGAATATGGTGTATAGCGGTACATAGTATAGAATGTGGTGTAGAGCTGTATTGTGGTACATAGTATAGAATGTGGTGTATGGTGGTACATAGTATAGAATATAGTGTATAGAGGCACGTAGTATAGAATATGGTGTATAGAGGTACATTTTATAGAATATGGTGTATAGTGGTACATAGTCTAGAATATGGTGTATAGTGTTACATAGTCTACAGTATGGTGTACAGTGGTACATAGAATATGATGTATAGTGGTACATAGTATAGATTGCGGTGTAAAAAATATAATGGTACATAGTATAGAATGTGGTGTGTAGTGGCACATAGTATAGAATATGGTGTATAGTGGTACATAGTCTAGCATGTGGTGTATAGTGGTACATAGTATAGAATATGGTGTATAGTGGTACATAGTATAGAATGTGGTGTAAAGATGTATTGTGGTACATAGTATAGAATATGGTTTAGAGCTGTATAGTGGTACATAGTATAGAATGTGGTATATAGTGGTACATAGTATAGAATGTGGTGTAGAGCTGTATAATGGTACATAGTATAGAATGTGGTGTATAGTGTTACATAGTATAGAATATGGTGTATAGTGGTACATAGTATAGAATGTTGTATAAAGCTTTATAGTGGTACATAGTATAGAATATGGTGTATAGTGGAACATAGTAAGAATGTGGTGTAGAGCTGTATAGTGGTCCAAAGTATAGAATGTGGTGTATAATAGTATATAGTAAAGAATATGGTGTAGAGCTGTATAGTGGTACATAGTATAGAATGTGGTGTAGAGGTGTATAGTGGTACATAGTTTAGAATATGTAGTTTAGTGTTACATAGTATGGAATGTGGTGTAGAGCTGTATAGTGGTACATAGTATAGAATATGGTGTATAGTGGTACATAGTATAGAATGTGGTTTAGCGCTGTATAATGGTACATAGTATAGAATGTGGTATAAAGCTGTATAGTGTTACATAGTATAGAATATGGTATATAGTGGTATATAGTATAGAATATGGTCTAGAGCTCTATTGTGGTATATAGTACAGAATATGGTGTAGAGCTGTTAAGTGGTACATAGTATAGAATATGGTGTATAGTGGAACATAGTATAGAATCTGGTGAAGAGCTGTATAGTGGAACATAGTATAGAATATGGTGTATAGTGGTACATAGTATAGAATGTGGTGTATAGTGGTACATAGTGTAGAATATGGTGTATAGTGGTACATAGTATAGAATGTGGTTTAGAGCTGTATAGTGGTACATAGTATAGAATATGGTGTATACTGGTACATCGTAAAGAATGTGGTGTAGAGCTGTATAATGGTACATAGTATAGGATGTGGTGTATAGTGGTATATAGTATAGAATATGGTGTGAAGAGGTACATAGTATAGAATATGGTGTATAGTGGTACATAGTCTAGAATGTGGTGTATAGTGGTACATAGTATAGAATATGGTGTATAGTAGTATATAGTATAGAATATGGTGTAGAGCTGTATAGTGGTACATAGTATAGAATATGGTTTAGAGCTGTATAGTGGTACATAGTATAGAATGTGGTATATAGTGGTACATAGTATAGAATGTGGTGTAGAGCTGTATAATGGTACATAGTATAGAATGTGGTGTATAGTGTTACATAGTATAGAATATGGTGTATAGTGGTACATAGTATAGAATGTGGTATAAAGCTTTATAGTGGTACATAGTATAGAATATGGTGTATAGTGGAACATAGTAAGAATGTGGTGTAGAGCTGTATAGTGGTCCAAAGTATAGAATGTGGTGTATAATAGTATATAGTAAAGAATATGGTGTAGAGCTGTATAGTGGTACATAGTATAGAATGTGGTGTAGAGGTGTATAGTGGTACATAGTTTAGAATATGTAGTTTAGTGTTACATAGTATGGAATGTGGTGTAGAGCTGTATAGTGGTACATAGTATAGAATATGGTGTATAGTGGTACATAGTATAGAATGTGGTTTAGCGCTGTATAATGGTACATAGTATAGAATGTGGTATAAAGCTGTATAGTGTTACATAGTATAGAATATGGTATATAGTGGTATATAGTATAGAATATGGTCTAGAGCTCTATTGTGGTATATAGTACAGAATATGGTGTAGAGCTGTTAAGTGGTACATAGTATAGAATATGGTGTATAGTGGAACATAGTATAGAATCTGGTGAAGAGCTGTATAGTGGAACATAGTATAGAATATGGTGTATAGTGGTACATAGTATAGAATGTGGTGTATAGTGGTACATAGTGTAGAATATGGTGTATAGTGGTACATAGTATAGAATGTGGTTTAGAGCTGTATAGTGGTACATAGTATAGAATATGGTGTATACTGGTACATCGTAAAGAATGTGGTGTAGAGCTGTATAATGGTACATAGTATAGGATGTGGTGTATAGTGGTATATAGTATAGAATATGGTGTGAAGAGGTACATAGTATAGAATATGGTGTATAGTGGTACATAGTCTAGAATGTGGTGTATAGTGGTACATAGTATAGAATATGGTGTATAGTAGTATATAGTATAGAATATGGTGTAGAGCTGTATAGTGGTACATAGTATAGAATATGGTGTAGAGGTGTATAGTAGTACATAGTATAGAATATGGTGTATAGTGGTATATAGTATAGAATGTGGTGTAGAGCTGTATAGTGGTTCATAGTATAGAAAATGGTGTATAGTGGTACATAGGTTAGAAAATGGGGTAGAGCTGTATAGTGGTATATAGTATAGAATATGGTGTATAGTGGTATATAGTATATAATATGGTGTATAGTGGTATATAGTATAGAATATGTTGGATAGAGGTACATAGTATAGAAAATGGTGTATAGAGTTACATGGTATAGAATATGGTGTATAATGGTACATAGTCTAGAATGTGGTGTATAGTGGTAAATAGAATATGGTGTGTAGTGGTACATAGTATAGAATGTGGTGTAGAGCTGTATAGTGGTACATAGTACAGAATATGTTGTATAGTGGTACATAGTATAGAATGTGGTGTAGAGCTGTATAGTGGTACATAGTATAGAATATGGTGTAGAGTGGTACACAGTATAGAATGTGGTTTAGAGCTGTATAATGGTACATAGTATAGAATGTGGTATAAAGCTGTATAGTGGTACATAGTATAGAATATGGTGTATAGTGGTATATAGTATTGAATATGGTGTAGAGATCTATTGTGTTATATAGTATAGAATATGGTGTAGAGCTGTATAGTGGTACATAGTATAGAATATGGTGTAGAGGTGTATAGTAGTACATAGTATAGAATATGGTGTATAGTGGTATATAGTATAGAATGTGGTGTAGAGCTGTATAGTGGTTCATAGTATAGAAAATGGTGTATAGTGGTACATAGGTTAGAAAATGGGGTAGAGCTGTATAGTGGTATATAGTATAGAATATGGTGTATAGTGGTATATAGTATATAATATGGTGTATAGTGGTATATAGTATAGAATATGTTGGATAGAGGTACATAGTATAGAAAATGGTGTATAGAGTTACATGTTATAGAATATGGCGTATAATGGTACATAGTCTAGAATGTGGTGTACAGTGGTAAATAGAATATGGTGTGTAGTGGTACATAGTATAGAATGTGGTGTAGAGCTGTATAGTGGTACATAGTACAGAATATGTTGTATAGTGGTACATAGTATAGAATGTGGTGTAGAGCTGTATAGTGGTACATAGTATAGAAAATGGTGTAGAGTGGTACACAGGATAGAATGTGGTTTAGAGCTGTATAATGGTACATAGTATAGAATGTGGTAAAAAGCTGTATAGTGGTACATAGTATAGAATATGGTGTATAGTGGTATATAGTATAGAATATGGTGTAGAGATCTATTGTATTATATAGTATAGAATATGGTGTAGAGCTGTATAGTGGTACATAGTATAGAATATGGTGTAGAGCTGTATAGTGGTACATAGTATAGAATGTGGTGTATAGTGCTACATAGAATAGAATATTTTGTATAGTGGTACTTAGTATAGAATGTTGTCTAAAGTAGTATATACTAAAGAATATGGTGCAGAGCTGTACAGTTGTTTATAGTATAGAATGTGGTAAAGAGCTATATAGTGGTACATAGCATAGAATATGGTGTAGAGGTGAATAGTGGTACATAGTATAGAATATGGTGTATAGTGGTAAATAGTATAGAATATGGTGTAGAGCTGTACAGTGGTTCATAGTATAGAATATGGTGTATAGTTGAACATAGTATAGAATATGGGGTAGAGCTGTATAGTTGTATATATTATAGAATATGGTGTATAGTGGTACATTGTATAGAATATGGTTAATAGTGGTATATAGTATAGAATATGGTGTATAGAGGTAAATACTATAGAATATGGTGTATAAAGGTACATAGTATAGAATATGGTGTATAGTGGTACATAGTCTAGAATGTGGTGTATAGTGGTACATAGAATGTGGTGTATAGTCGTACATAGTATAGAATGTGGTGTAGAGCTGTATAGTGGTACATAGTATAGAATATGGTGTATAGTGGAACATAGTATAGAATGTGCTTAAGAGCTGTATAGTGGAACATAGTATAGAATATGGTGTATAGTTGTACATAGTATAGAATGTTGTGTATAGTGGTACATAGTGTAGAATTTGGTGTATTGTGGTCCATAGTTTAGAATGGGGTGTAGAGCTGTTTAGTGGTACATAGTATAGAATGTGGTTTAGAGCTGTATAATGGTACATAGTATAGAATGTGGTATAAAGGTGTATAGTGGTACATAGTATAGAATATGGTGTATAGTGGTATATAGTATAGAATATGGTATAGAGCTCTATTGTGGTATATAGTACAGAATATGGTGTAGAGCTGTATAGTGGTACATAGTATAGAATATGGTGTATAGTGGTACATAGTATAGAATGTGGTGTAGAGCTGTATAGTGGAACATAGTATAGAATGTGGTGTATGGTGGTACATAGTATAGAATATAGTGTATAGAGGCACATAGTATAGAATATGGTATTTAGTGGTACATAGTATAGAATGTGGTGTATAGTAGTACATAGTATAGAATGTGGTGTATAGAGGTATATAGTAAAGAAAATGGTGTCAAGTGGTACATAGTCTAGAATATGGTGTATAGTGTTACTTAGTCTAGAATATGGTGTATATTGGTACATAGAATATGATGTATAGTGGTACATAGTATAGAATGTGGTGTAGAGCTGAATAGTGGTACATAGTATTGAATATGGTGTATAGTGGTACATAGTATAGAATGTGGTGTAGAGCTGTATAGTGTTACATAGTATAGAATGTGGTGTATAGTGCTGCATAGTATTGAATATGGTGTATATTGGTACTTAGTATAGAATGTGGTCTATAGTAGTATATAGTATAGAATATAGTGTAGAGCTGTACAGTTGTACATAGTATAGTATGTGGTACAGAGCTGTATAGTGGTACATAGCATAGAATATGGTGTAGAGGTGTATAGTGGTACATAGTATAGAATGTGGTGTATAGTGTTACATAGTATAGAATATGGTGTATAGTGGTACATAGTATAGAATGTGGTATAAAGCTTTATAGTGGTACATAGTATAGAATATGGTGTATAGTGGAACATAGTAAGAATGTGGTGTAGAGCTGTATAGTGGTCCAAAGTATAGAATGTGGTGTATAGTAGTATATAGTATAGAATATGGTGTAGAGCTGTATAGTGGTACATAGTATAGAATGTGGTGTAGAGGTGTATAGTGGTACATAGTTTAGAATATGTAGTTTAGTGTTACATAGTATGGAATGTGGTGTAGAGCTGTATAGTGGTACATAGTATAGAATATGGTGTATAGTGGTACATAGTATAGAATGTGGTTTAGCGCTGTATAATGGTACATAGTATAGAATGTGGTATAAAGCTGTATAGTGGTACATAGTATAGAATATGGTATATAGTGGTATATAGTATAGAATATGGTCTAGAGCTCTATTGTGGTATATAGTACAGAATATGGTGTAGAGCTGTTAAGTGGTACATAGTATAGAATATGGTGTATAGTGGAACATAGTATAGAATCTGGTGAAGAGCTGTATAGTGGAACATAGTATAGAATATGGTGTATAGTGGTACATAGTATAGAATGTGGTGTATAGTGGTACATAGTGTAGAATATGGTGTATAGTGGTACATAGTATAGAATGTGGTTTAGAGCTGTATAGTGGTACATAGTATAGAATATGGTGTATACTGGTACATCGTAAAGAATGTGGTGTAGAGCTGTATAATGGTACATAGTATAGGATGTGGTGTATAGTGGTATATAGTATAGAATATGGTGTATAGAGGTACATAGTATAGAATATGGTGTATAGTGGTACATAGTCTAGAATGTGGTGTATAGTGGTACATAGTATAGAATATGGTGTATAGTGGTATATAGTATAGAATGTGGTGTAGAGCTGTATAGTGGTTCATAGTATAGAAAATGGTGTATAGTGGTACATAGGTTAGAAAATGGGGTAGAGCTGTATAGTGGTATATAGTATAGAATATGGTGTATAGTGGTATATAGTATATAATATGGTGTATAGTGGTATATAGTATAGAATATGTTGGATAGAGGTACATAGTATAGAAAATGGTGTATAGAGTTACATGGTATAGAATATGGTGTATAATGGTACATAGTCTAGAATGTGGTGTACAGTGGTAAATAGAATATGGTGTGTAGTGGTACATAGTATAGAATGTGGTGTAGAGCTGTATAGTGGTACATAGTACAGAATATGTTGTATAGTGGTACATAGTATAGAATGTGGTGTAGAGCTGTATAGTGGTACATAGTATAGAATATGGTGTAGAGTGGTACACAGTATAGAATGTGGTTTAGAGCTGTATAATGGTACATAGTATAGAATGTGGTAAAAAGCTGTATAGTGGTACATAGTATAGAATATGGTGTATAGTGGTATATAGTATAGAATATGGTGTAGAGATCTATTGTGTTATATAGTATAGAATATGGTGTAGAGCTGTATAGTGGTACATAGTATAGAATATGGTGTAGAGCTGTATAGTGGTACATAGTATAGAATGTGGTGTATAGTGCTACATAGAATAGAATATTTTGTATAGTGGTACTTAGTATAGAATGTTGTCTAAAGTAGTATATACTAAAGAATATGGTGCAGAGCTGTACAGTTGTATATAGTATAGAATGTGGTAAAGAGCTATATAGTGGTACATAGCATAGAATATGGTGTAGAGGTGAATAGTGGTACATAGTATAGAATATGGTGTATAGTGGTAAATAGTATAGAATATGGTGTAGAGCTGTACAATGGTTCATAGTATAGAATATGGTGTATAGTTGAACATAGTATAGAATGTGGTTTAGAGCTGTATAATGGTACATAGTATAGAATGTGGTATAAAGGTGTATAGTGGTACATAGTATAGAATATGGTGTATAGTGGTATATAGTACAGAATATGGTATAGAGCTCTATTGTGGTATATAGTACAGAATATGGTGTAGAGCTGTATAGTGGTACATAGTTTAGAATATGGTGTATAGTGGTACATAGTATAGAATGTGGTGTAGAGCTGTATAGTGGAACATAGTATAGAATGTGGTGTATGGTGGTACATAGTATAGAATATAGTGTATAGAGGCACATAGTATAGAATATGGTATTTAGTGGTACATAGTATAGAATGTGGTGTATACTAGTACATAGTATAGAATGTGGTGTATAGAGGTATATAGTAAAGAAAATGGTGTAAAGTGGTACATAGTCTAGAATATGGTGTATAGTGTTACTTAGTCTAGAATATGGTGTATATTGGTACATAGAATATGATGTATAGTGGTACATAGTATAGAATGTGGTGTAGAGCTGAATAGTGGTACATAGTATTGAATATGGTGTATAGTGGTACATAGTATAGAATGTGGTGTAGAGCTGTATAGTGTTACATAGTATAGAATGTGGTGTATAGTGCTGCATAGTATTGAATATGGTGTATATTGGTACTTAGTATAGAATGTGGTCTATAGTAGTATATAGTATAGAATATAGTGTAGAGCTGTACAGTTGTACATAGTATAGTATGTGGTACAGAGCTGTATAGTGGTACATAGCATAGAATATGGTGTAGAGGTGTATAGTGGTATATAGTATAGAATATGGTGTATAGTTTTAAATAGTATAGAATATGGTGTAGAGCTGTATAGTGGTTCATAATATAGAATATTGTGTATAGTGGTACATAGTATAGAATATGGGGTAGATATGTATAGTTGAATATAGTATAGAAAATGGTGTATAGTGGTACATAGTATAGAATATGGGGTGGATCTGTACAGTTGTATATAGTATAGAATATGGTGTATAGTGGTACATTGTATAGAATATGGTTAGTATTAGTATATAGTATAGAATATGGTGTATAGAGGTAAATAGTATAGAATATGGTGTATTAAGGTACATAGTATAGAATATTGTGTATAGTGGTACATAGTCTAGAATGTGGTGTATAGTGGTACATAGAATGTGGTGTATAGTCGTACATAGTATAGAATGTGGTGTAGAGCTGTATAGTGGTACATAGTATAGAATATGGTGTATAGTTGTACATAGTATAGAATATGGTGTGTAGTGGTACATAGTGTAGAAAATGGTGTATAGTGGTACATAGTATAGAATGTGGTGTAGAGCTGTATAGTGGTATATAGTATAGAATATGGTGTATAGTGGTACATAGTATAAAATGTTGTGTAGAGCTGTATAATGGTACATAGTATAGGATGTGGTGTATAGTGGTATATAGTATAGAATATGGTGTATAGAGGTACATAGTATAGAATATGGTGTATAGTGGTACATAGTCTAGAATGTGGTATACTGTGGTACATAGTATAGAATATGGTGTATAGTGGTACATAGTATAGAATGTGGTGTAGAGCTGTATAGTGGTACATAGTATAGAATATGGTTTAGAGCTGTATAGTGGTACATAGTATAGAATGTGGTATATAGTGGTACATAGTATAGAATATGGTGTAGAGCTGTATAATGGTACATAGTATAGAATGTGGTGTATAGTGGTACATAGTATAGAATGTGGTCTAGAGCTGTATAGTGTTACATAGTATAGAATGTGGTGTATAGAGTTACATAGTATAGAATATGGTGTATAGTGGTACATAGTATAGAATGTGGTATAGAGCTGTATAGTGGTACATAGTATAGTATATGATGTAGAGGTGTTAAGTGGTACATAGTATAGAATATGGTGTATAGTGGTACATAGTATAGAATATGGCGTATAGTGGTAAATAGTATAGAATATGGTGTATAGTGGTAAATAGTATAGAATATGGTGTAGAGCTATATTATGGTACATAGAATAGATTATGGTGTATAGTGGTACATAGTATAGTATATGGTGTATAGAGGTACATAGTATAGAATATGGTGTATAGTGGTACATAGTATAGAATATGGTGTATTGAGGTACATAGTATAGAATATGATGTACAGTGGAACATAGTATACAATTTGGTGGTGTAGTGTTACATAGTTTAGAATATGTTATATAGTGGTACATAGTATAGAATATGGTGTAGAGCTGTATAGTGGTACATAGTATAGAATGTGGTGTACAGTGGAACATAGTATAGAATATGGTGTATAGAGGTACATAGTATAGAATATGGTGTATAGTGGTACATGCTATAGAATGTGGTGTAGAGCTGTATAGTGGTACATAGTATATAATGTGGTGTATAATGGTACATAGTATAGAATGAGGTGTAGAGCTGTATAGTGGCACATAGTATAGAATGTGGTGTATAGTGGTACATAGTATGGTGTATAGAGGTACATAGTATAGAATATGATGTATAGTGCTACATAGTCTAGAATGTGGTGAATAGTGGTACATAGTATAGAATATTGTGAATAACTGTATAGTGGTACATAGTATAGAATGTGGTTTATAGTGGTACATAGTATAGAATGTGGTATAGAGTTGTATTTTGGTACATAGTATATAATATGGTATAGAGGTGTATAGTTGTACATAGCATAGAATATGGTGTATAGTGGTACATAGTATAGAATGAGGGGTATAGTGGTACATAGTATAGAATATGGTGTATAGTGGTATATAGTATAGAATACGGTGTAGAGCTGTATAGTGGTTCATAGTATAGAATATGGTGTATAGTGTCACATAGTATATAATATGGTGTAGAGCTGTATAGTGGTACATAGTAGAGAATGTGGTGTACAGTGGTACATAGTAAAGAATATGGTGTAGAGTTGTATAGTAGCATATAGTATAGAATGTGGTGTAGAGCTGTAGAGTGGTACATAGTATAGAATGTGGTGTATAGTGGTACATAGTATAGAATGTGGTATATGTGTACTATTCTTTCCTATGTACCACTATACACCACCTTCTATACTATGCACCACTATACAGCTCTACACCATATTCTATACTATGTACCACTATACACCATATTCTAATCTATGTAACACTATACACCACATTCTATACTATGTACCACTATACAGCTCTAAACTACATTCTATACTATGTACCACTATACACCACATTCTACACTATGTACCACTATTCACAATATTCTATACTATGTACCTCTATACACCATATTCTATACTATGTACCACTATACACCATATTCTGTACTATGTACCACAATACACCATATTCTATACTATGTACCACTATACACCATATTCTATACTATGTACCACTATACACCATATTCTATACTATGTGCCACTATACAACATATTCTATACTATATACCACTTTACGCCATATTCTACACTATGTACCACTATACAGCTCTACACCATATTCTATACTATGTATCACTATACACCATATTCTATACTATATACCACTATACAGTTCTTTACCATATTCTATACTGTATACCACTTAACACCATATTCTATACTATGTACCACTATACAGCTCTATACCACATACTATAATTTGTACCATTATACAGCTCTACACCACATTTTATACTATGTACCACTATACAATATATTCTATACTATGTACCACTATACAGCTCTACAATACATTCTTCACTATGTACCACTATATACCATATTCTATACTATGTACCACTATACATCTCTACACCACATTCTATACTATGTACCACTATACACCATATTCTATACTGTGTACCACTATATAGCTCTACAACATATTCTATACTGTATACCACAATAGAGCTCTATACCATATTCTATACTATATACCACTATACACCATATTCTATACTATGTACCACTATACAGCTTTCTTCAACATTCTATACTATGTACCATTATACAGCTCTAAACCACATTCTATACTATGTACCACTATACACCATATTCTATAGTATGTACCACTGTACAGCTCTACACCACATTCTATACTATGTACCGATATCCTCCATATTCTATGTACCACTTACCAACACATTCTAGACTATGTACCATTATACACCATATTCTATTCTATATAACTCTATACACCATATTCTATACTATGTACCTCTATACACCATATTCTATACTATATACCACTATACACCATATTCTATAATATATACCACTATATACCATATTCTATACTATATACCACTATACAGCTCTACCCAATATTCTATACTATTAACCACTATACACCATTTTCTAAACTATGAACCACTATACAGCTCTACACCACATTCTATACTATATACCACTATACACCATATTCTATACTATGTACCACTATACACCACATTCTAGACTATGTACCACTATACACCATATTCTATACTATGTACCTCTATACACCATATTCTATACTATATACCACTATACAGCACTACACCACATTCAATAATATGTACCACTACACACTTCAATAATATGTACCACTACACACCATATTCTATGTACCACTATACACCACATTCTAGACTATGTATCATTATACACCATAATCTATACTATGTAACTCTATACACCATTTTCTATACTATGTACCTCTATACACCATATTCTATACTATATACCACTATACAGCTCTAGCCCATTTTCTATACTATGTTCCACTATACACCATTTTCTATACTATGAAACACTATACAGCTCCACACCACATTCTATACTATATAACACTATACACCATATTCTAAACTATGTACCACTATTCACCTCTACACCATGTTCTATACTATGTACCACTATACAGCTCTACACCATATTCTATACTATATACCACTATACACCACATTCTAGACTATGTACCACTATTCACCATATTCTATACTATGTACCACTATACACCACATCCTATACTATGTACCATTATACAGCTCTACACCACATTCTTTATGATGTACCACTATACACCATATTCTATACTATGTACCACTATTCACCATATTCTACACTATGTACCACTATACACCACATTCTATACTATGTACCACTATACACCATATACTGTACTATGTTCCACTATACAGCTCTTCACTAGATTCTATACCATGTTCCACTATACACCGTATTCTATACTATGTACCACTTAAGAGCTCTACACCATATTCTGTACTATATACCACAATAGAGCTCTATACCATATTCTATACTATATACCACTATACACCATATTCTATACTATATACCACTATACAGCTTTATACCACATTCTATACTATGTACCACTATACACCATTTTCTATACTATAAACCACTATACAGCTCTACACCACATTCTATACTATATACCACTATACACCATATTCTATAATATGTACCACTATACACCACATTCTAGACTATGTACCACTATACACTATATTCTATACTATGTACCTCTATACTCCATATTCTATACTATATACCACTATACAGCACTACACCACATTCAATACTATGTACCACTACACACCATATTCTATGTACCACTATACACCACATTCTAGACTATGTACCATTATACACCATATTCTATACTATGTAACTCTATACACCATTTTTGATACTATATTCCTCTATACACCATATTCTATACTATATACCACTATACACCATATTCTATACTATATACCACTATACAGCTCTACACCACATTCTATACTATATACCACTATACACCATATTCTAAACTATGTACCACTATACACCTCTACACCATGTTCTATACTATGTACCACTATACAGCTCTACACCATATTCTATACTATATACTACTATACACCATATTCTATACTATGTACCACTATACACCACATTCTAGACTATGTACCACTATACACCATATTCTATACTAATTACCTCTATACACCATATTCTATACTATATACCACTATACACCACATTCTATACTATGTACAATTATACAGCTCTACACCACATTCTATACTATGTACCACTATATACCATATTCTATACTATATACCACTATACACCATATTCTATACTTTGTACCACTATACAGCTTTATACCACATTCTATACTATGTACCATTATACAGCTCTAAACCACATTCTATACTATGTACCACTATACACATATTCTATACTATGTACCACTGTACAGCTCTACACCACATTCCATACTATGTAACACTATACTACATATTCTATACTATGTACCACTATACACCTCTACAACATATTCTATACTATGTACCACTATACAGCTCTACACCATATTCTATACTATATACTACTATACACCACATTCTTTACTATGTACCACTATACACCATGGGCCTGATTCAGACCCACTCACGAGCGGCTGTCTGCTCGCAAGTGTGTCGATGTTATGGACTGAACATGCGCACGACGGAGGGAGCTCCGTCGTGCGCATGCGCCAGACGCGACGAGCGAAGGAAAGTCCTTCGCTCGTTGTGTCCGATCAAAGGGGGCGTGCTGTCAATGTTGATTGACAGCACGCCCCCTTTGGTGGGCGTGCCAGGGGCGTGCCTCCCTGATGGGGGCGTTCCCACGGGAACGCCTCCCGTCAAAAGCCGGCCCACTGACATCACTAGTGATGTCAGTGGGAGTGATTTTGGCTCTGATAGAGCCAAAATCACTCCGGAGCTTGCGGTTGAAAACCTCAACTGCAGGCTCCGGCTCGCAAATTCGATGGTCGCGATGGTCTCGACCATCGCGACCATCACAATGCACGCTCGTATAGCCTGTGGGTGGTGACCCACAGCTAAACGAGTGTCCAGGAGGACGCTCCATGAAAATGGAGCCCGCCCCTCATTCAGAGTGTGCGCTTTGCTCAGAGCGTACGGCTCTGAATGAGGGCCCATATTCCATACTATGTAACACTATACACCACATTCTATACTATGTACAATTATACAGCTCTACACCACATTCTATACTATGTACCACTATATACCACATTCTATACTATGTACCACTATACAGCTCTAAACCATATTCTATACTATGTACCACTATACATCTCTACACCACATTCTATACTATGTACCACTATACACCATATTCTATACTATGTACCACTATACACCACATGCTAGACTATGTACCACTATACACCATATTCTATTCTATGTACTATACACCCTATTCTTTACTATGTACCACTATACACCACATTCTATACTATGTACCATTATACAGCTTTACACCACAATCTATACAATGTACCACTGTGCATCATATTCTATGTACCACTATACACAATATTCTAGACAATGTAACACTATACACCATATTCTAGACTGTGTACCACTATACACCATATTCTTAACTATGTACCTCTATACACCACATTCTATACTATGTACCACTAGACTCCACATTCTATACTATGTACCACTATACACCATATTCTATACAATGTGCCTCTAAACACTATATTCTATACTATGTACCACCATACACCACATTCTTTACTATGTACCACTATACAGCTCTACACCACATTCTATACTATGTACAACTATACACCATATTCTATACTATGTACCACTATATAGCTCTACAACATATTCTATACTATATACAACAATAGAGCTCTATACCATATTCTATACTATATACCACTATAAACCATATTCTATACTATGTACCACTATACAGCTTTATACCACATTCTATACTATGTACCATTATACAGCTATACCCCATATTCTATACTATGTACCACTATACACCATTTTCTATACTGTGAACCACTATACAGCTCTACACCACATTCTATACTATGTACCAATATCCTCCATATTCTATGTACCACTTACTACCACATTCTAGGCTATGTACCATTATACACCATATTCTATACTATGTAACTCTATGCACCATATTCTATACTATGTACCTCTATACACCATATTCTATACTATATACCACTATACACCACATCCTATACTATGTACCATTATACAGCTCTACACCACATTCTTTACGATGTACCACTATACACCATATTCTATACTATGTACCACTATACAGCTCTACACCACATTCTATACTATGTACCACTATACACCATATTCTACACTATGTACCACTATACACCACATTCTATACTATGTACCACTGTACACCATATTCTATACTATGTTCCACTATACAGCTCTTCACCAGATTCTATTCTATGTTCCACTATACACCATATTCTATACTATGTACCACTATACAGCTTTATACCACATTCTATACAAAGTACCATTATACAGCTCTAAACCACATTCTATACTATGTACCACTATTCTATACTATGTACGACTATACAGCTCTACACCACATTCCATACTATGTAACACTATACTTAATATTCTATACTATGTACCACTATACACCTCTACACCATATTCTATACTATGTACCTCTATACACCTCTACACCATATTCTATACTATGTACCACTATACAGCTCTAAACCATATTCTATACTATGTACCACTATACATCTCTATACCATATTCTATACTATATACCACTATACACCATATTCTATACTATTTACCACTATAAAGCTTTATACCACATTCTATACTATGTACCACTATACACCATATTCTATAGTATGTACCACTATACAGCTCTACACCACTTTCTATACTATGTACCGATTTCCTCCATATTCTATGTACCACTTTCCAAAACATTCTAGACTATGTACCATTATACACCATATTCTATACTATGTAACTCTATACACCATATTCTATACTATGTACCTCTAAACACCATATTCTATACTATATACCACTATACACCATATTCTATACTATATACCACTATACACCATGTTCTATTCTATATACCACTATACAGCTCTACCCCATATTCTATACTATGTACCACTATACACCATTTTCTATACTATTAACCACTATACAGCTCTACACCACATTCTATAATATATACCACTATACACCATATTCTATACTATGTACCACTATACACCACATTCTAGACTATGTACCACTATACACCATATTCTATACTATGTACCTCTATACACCATATTCTATACTATATACCACTATACAGCACTACACCACAATCAATACTATGTACCACTACACACCATATTCTATGTACCACTATACACCACATTCTAGACTATGTACCATTATACACCATATTCTATACTATGTAACTCTATACACCATTTTCGATACTATGTACCTCTATACACCATATTCTATACTATATACCACTATACACCATATTATATACTATATACCACTATTCACCATATTCTATACTATATACCACTATACAACTCTACCCCATTTTCTATACTATGTACCACTATACACCATTTTCTATACTATGAACCACTATGCAGCTCTACACCACATTCTATACTATATACCACTATACACCATATTCTAAACTATGTACCACTATACACCTCTACACCATGTTCTATACTATGTACCACTATACAGCTCTACACCATATTCTATACTATATACTACTATACACCATATTCTATACTATGTACCACTATACACCACGTTCTAGACTATGTACCACTATACACCATATTCTATACTAATTACCTCGATACACCATATTCTATACTATATACCACTATACACCACATTCTATACTATGTACAATTATACAGCTTTTCACCACATTCTATACTATGCACCACTATACAGATCTAAACCATATTCTATACTATGTACCACTATACATCTCTACACCACATTCTATACTATGTACCACTATACACCACATGCTAGACTATGTACCACTATACACCATATTCTATACTATGTACTATACACCATATTCTATACTATGTACCACTATACACCACATTCTATACTATGTACCATTATACAGCTTTACACCACAATCTATACTATGTACCACTACATCATATTCTATGTACCACTATACACCATATCTAGACTATGTAACACTATACACCATATTCTAGACTATGTACCACTATACACCATATTCTATACTATATACCTCTATACACCACATTCTATACTATGTACCACTATACTCCACATTCTATACTATGTACCACTATACACCAATATTCTATACTATGTGCCTCTATACACTATATTCTATACTATGTACCACCATACACCACATTCTTTACTATTTACCCACTATACATCTCTACACCACATTCTATACTATGTACCACAATACACCATATTCTATACTATGTACCACTATATAGCTCTACAACATATTCTATACTATATACCACAATAGAGCTCTACACCATATTCTATACTAGGTACTACTATACAGCTCTACACCACATTCAATACTATGTACCACTATACAACATATTCTATACTATGTAAAACTATACAGCTCTATACCACATTCTATACTATGTACCACTATGCACCATATTCTATACTATGTACCACTATACAGCTCTAAACCACATTCTATACCATGTACCAGATTTACTCCATATTCTATGTACCACTATACACCACATTCTAGGCTATGTACCATTATACACCATATTCTATACTATGTAACTCTATACACCATATTCTATACTATGTACCTCTATACACCATATTCTATACTATATACCACTATACACTATATTCTATACTATATACCACTATACAGCTATACCCATATTCTATACTATGTACCACTATACACCATTTTCTATACTGTGAACCACTATACAGCTCTACACCACATTCTATACTATGTACCGATATCCTCCATATTCTATGTACCACTTACTACCACATTCTAGGCTATGTACCATTATACACCATATTCTATACTATGTAACTCTATGCACCATATTCTATACTATGTACCTCTATACACCATATTCTATACTATATACCACTATACACCACATCCTATACTATGTACCATTATACAGCTCTACACCACATTCTTTACGATGTACCACTATACACCATATTCTATACTATGTACCACTATACAGCTCTACACCACATTCTATACTATGTACCACTATACACCATATTCTACACTATGTACCACTATACACCACATTCTATACTATGTACCACTGTACACCATATTCTATACTATGTTCCACTATACAGCTCTTCACCAGATTCTATTCTATGTTCCACTATACACCATATTCTATACTATGTACCACTATACAGCTTTATACCACATTCTATACAAAGTACCATTATACAGCTCTAAACCACATTCTATACTATGTACCACTATTCTATACTATGTACGACTATACAGCTCTACACCACATTCCATACTATGTAACACTATACTTAATATTCTATACTATGTACCACTATACACCTCTACACCATATTCTATACTATGTACCTCTATACACCTCTACACCATATTCTATACTATGTACCACTATACAGCTCTAAACCATATTCTATACTATGTACCACTATACATCCTCTATACCATATTCTATACTAATATACCACTATAAACCATATTCTATACTATTTACCACTATAAAGCTTTATACCACATTCTATACTATGTACCACTATACACCATATTCTATAGTATGTACCACTATACAGCTCTACACCACTTTCTATACTATGTACCGATTTCCTCCATATTCTATGTACCACTTTCCAAAACATTCTAGACTATGTACCATTATACACCATATTCTATACTATGTAACTCTATACACCATATTCTATACTATGTACCTCTAAACACCATATTCTATACTATATACCACTATACACCATATTCTATACTATATACCACTATACACCATGTTCTATTCTATATACCACTATACAGCTCTACCCCATATTCTATACTATGTACCACTATACACCATTTTCTATACTATTAACCACTATACAGCTCTACACCACATTCTATAATATATACCACTATACACCATATTCTATACTATGTACCACTATACACCACATTCTAGACTATGTACCACTATACACCAATATTCTATACTATGTACCTCTATACACCATATTCCTATACTATATACCACTATACAGCACTACACCACAATCAATACTATGTACCACTACACACCATATTCTATGTACCACTATACACCACATTCTAGACTATGTACCATTATACACCATATTCTATACTATGTAACTCTATACACCATTTTCGATACTATGTACCTCTATACACCATATTCTATACTATATACCACTATACACCATATTATATACTATATACCACTATTCACCATATTCTATACTATATACCACTATACAACTCTACCCCATTTTCTATACTATGTACCACTATACACCATTTTCTATACTATGAACCACTATGCAGCTCTACACCACATTCTATACTATATACCACTATACACCATATTCTAAACTATGTACCACTATACACCTCTACACCATGTTCTATACTATGTACCACTATACAGCTCTACACCATATTCTATACTATATACTACTATACACCATATTCTATACTATGTACCACTATACACCACGTTCTAGACTATGTACCACTATACACCATATTCTATACTAATTACCTCGATACACCATATTCTATACTATATACCACTATACACCACATTCTATACTATGTACAATTATACAGCTTTTCACCACATTCTATACTATGCACCACTATACAGATCTAAACCATATTCTATACTATGTACCACTATACATCTCTACACCACATTCTATACTATGTACCACTATACACCACATGCTAGACTATGTACCACTATACACCATATTCTATACTATGTACTATACACCATATTCTATACTATGTACCACTATACACCACATTCTATACTATGTACCATTATACAGCTTTACACCACAATCTATACTATGTACCACTATACATCATATTCTATGTACCACTATACACCATATTCTAGACTATGTAACACTATACACCATATTCTAGACTATGTACCACTATACACCATATTCTATACTAATATACCTCTATACACCCACATTCTATACTATGTACCACTATACTCCACATTCTATACTATGTACCACTATACACCATATTCTATAACTATGTGCCTCTATACACTATATTCTATACTATGTACCACCATACACCACATTCTTTACTATTTACCACTATACATCTCTACACCACATTCTATACTATGTACCACAATACACCATATTCTATACTATGTACCACTATATAGCTCTACAACATATTCTATACTATATACCACAATAGAGCTCTACACCATATTCTATACTAGGTACTACTATACAGCTCTACACCACATTCAATACTATGTACCACTATACAACATATTCTATACTATGTAAAACTATACAGCTCTATACCACATTCTATACTATGTACCACTATGCACCATATTCTATACTATGTACCACTATACAGCTCTAAACCACATTCTATACCATGTACCGATTTACTCCATATTCTATGGTACCACTATACACCACATTCTAGGCTATGTACCATTATACACCATATTCTATACTATGTAACTCTATACACCATATTCTATACTATGTACCTCTATACACCATATTCTATACTATATACCACACTATACACTATATTCTATACTATATACCACTATACAGCTATACCCCATATTCTATACTATGTACCACTATACACCATTTTCTATACTGTGAACCACTATACAGCTCTACACCACATTCTATACTATGTACCGATATCCTCCATATTCTATGTACCCACTTACTACCACATTCTAGGCTATGTACCATTATACACCATATTCTATACTATGTAACTCTATGCACCATATTCTATACTATGTACCTCTATACACCATATTCTATACTATATACCACTATACACCACATCCTATACTATGTACCATTATACAGCTCTACACCACATTCTTTACGATGTACCACTATACACCATATTCTATACTATGTACCATTATACAGCTCTACACCACATTCTATACTATGTACCACTATACACCATATTCTACACTATGTACCACTATACACCACATTCTATACTATGTACCACTGTACACCATATTCTATACTATGTTCCACTATACAGCTCTTCACCAGATTCTATTCTATGTTCCACTATACACCATATTCTATACTATGTACCACTATACAGCTTTATACCACATTCTATACAAAGTACCATTATACAGCTCTAAACCACATTCTATACTATGTACCACTATTCTATACTATGTACGACTATACAGCTCTACACCACATTCCATACTATGTAACACTATACTTAATATTCTATACTATGTACCACTATACACCTCTACACCATATTCTATACTATGTACCTCTATACACCTCTACACCATATTCTATACTATGTACCACTATACAGCTCTAAACCATATTCTATACTATGTACCACTATACATCTCTATACCATATTCTATACTATATACCACTATACACCATATTCTATACTATTTACCACTATAAAGCTTTATACCACATTCTATACTATGTACCACTATACACCATATTCTATAGTATGTACCACTATACAGCTCTACACCACTTTCTATACTATGTACCGATTTCCTCCATATTCTATGTACCACTTTCCAAAACATTCTAGACTATGTACCATTATACACCATATTCTATACTATGTAACTCTATACACCATATTCTATACTATGTACCTCTAAACACCATATTCTATACTATATACCACTATACACCATATTCTATACTATATACCACTATACACCATGTTCTATTCTATATACCACTATACAGCTCTACCCCATATTCTATACTATGTACCACTATACACCATTTTCTATACTATTAACCACTATACAGCTCTACACCACATTCTATAATATATACCACTATACACCATATTCTATACTATGTACCACTATACACCACATTCTAGACTATGTACCACTATACACCATATTCTATACTATGTACCTCTATACACCATATTCTATACTATATACCACTATACAGCACTACACCACAATCAATACTATGTACCACTACACACCATATTCTATGTACCACTATACACCACATTCTAGACTATGTACCATTATACACCATATTCTATACTATGTAACTCTATACACCATTTTCGATACTATGTACCTCTATACACCATATTCTATACTATATACCACTATACACCATATTATATACTATATACCACTATTCACCATATTCTATACTATATACCACTATACAACTCTACCCCATTTTCTATACTATGTACCACTATACACCATTTTCTATACTATGAACCACTATGCAGCTCTACACCACATTCTATACTATATACCACTATACACCATATTCTAAACTATGTACCACTATACACCTCTACACCATGTTCTATACTATGTACCACTATACAGCTCTACACCATATTCTATACTATATACTACTATACACCATATTCTATACTATGTACCACTATACACCACGTTCTAGACTATGTACCACTATACACCATATTCTATACTAATTACCTCGATACACCATATTCTATACTATATACCACTATACACCACATTCTATACTATGTACAATTATACAGCTTTTCACCACATTCTATACTATGCACCACTATACAGATCTAAACCATATTCTATACTATGTACCACTATACATCTCTACACCACATTCTATACTATGTACCACTATACACCACATGCTAGACTATGTACCACTATACACCATATTCTATACTATGTACTATACACCATATTCTATACTATGTACCACTATACACCACATTCTATACTATGTACCATTATACAGCTTTACACCACAATCTATACTATGTACCACTATACATCATATTCTATGTACCACTATACACCATATTCTAGACTATGTAACACTATACACCATATTCTAGACTATGTACCACTATACACCATATTCTATACTATATACCTCTATACACCACATTCTATACTATGTACCACTATACTCCACATTCTATACTATGTACCACTATACACCATATTCTATACTATGTGCCTCTATACACTATATTCTATACTATGTACCACCATACACCACATTCTTTACTATTTACCACTATACATCTCTACACCACATTCTATACTATGTACCACAATACACCATATTCTATACTATGTACCACTATATAGCTCTACAACATATTCTATACTATATACCACAATAGAGCTCTACACCATATTCTATACTAGGTACTACTATACAGCTCTACACCACATTCAATACTATGTACCACTATACAACATATTCTATACTATGTAAAACTATACAGCTCTATACCACATTCTATACTATGTACCACTATGCACCATATTCTATACTATGTACCACTATACAGCTCTAAACCACATTCTATACCATGTACCGATTTACTCCATATTCTATGTACCACTATACACCACATTCTAGGCTATGTACCATTATACACCATATTCTATACTATGTAACTCTATACACCATATTCTATACTATGTACCTCTATACACCATATTCTATACTATATACCACTATACACTATATTCTATACTATATACCACTATACAGCTATACCCCATATTCTATACTATGTACCACTATACACCATTTTCTATACTGTGAACCACTATACAGCTCTACACCACATTCTATACTATATACCACTATACACCATTTTCTATACTATGTACCACTATACACCTCTACACCATATTCTATACTATGTACCACTATACAGCTCTACACCATATTCTATACTATATACTACTATACACCACATTCTATACTATGTACCACTATACACCATATTCTATACTATGTAACACTATACACCACATTCTATACTATTTACCATTATACAGCTCTACACCACATTCTATACTATGTACCACTATATACCACATTCTATACTATGTACCACTATACAGCTCTAAACCATATTCTATACTATGTACCACTATACATCTCTACACCACATTCTATACTATGTACCACTATACACCATATTCTATTCTATGTACCACTATACACCACATGCTATACTATGTACCACTATACATCATATTCTATACTATGTACCACTATACACCACATTCTATACTATGTACCATTATACAGCTTTACACCACAATCTATACTATGTACCACTATACATCATATTCTATGTACCACTCTACACCATATTCTAGACTATGTAACACTAAACACCATATTCTAGACTATGTACCACATTACATGATATTCTATACTATGTACCTCTATACAACATATTCTATACTATGTACCACTAAACTCAACATTCTATACTATGTACCACAATACACCATATTCTATACTATGTGCCTCTATACAATATATTCTATACTATGTACCACCATACACCACATTCTTTAATATGTACCACTATACAGCTCTACACCATATTCTATACTATGTACCACTATACAGCTCTACACCATATTCTATACTATATACTACTATACACCACATTCTATACTATATACCACTATACACCATATTCTATACTATATACTACTATTTAGCTCTACAACATATTCTATACAATATACCACAATAGAGCTCTACACCATATTCTATACTATGTACCACTATACAGCTCTACACCACATTCAGTACTATGTACCACTATACAACATATTCTATACTATGTAAAACTATACTGCTCTATACCACATTCTATACTATGTACCACTATGCACCATATTCTATACTATGTACCACTATACAGCTCTACACCACATTCTATACTATTTACCGATATACTCCATATTCTATGTACCACTATACACCACAATCTAGACTATGTACCATTATACACCATATTCTATACAATGTAACTCTATACACCATATTCTATACTATGTACCTCTATACACCATATTCTATACTATATACCAATTTACACCATATTCTATACTATATACCACTATACAGCTCTACCCCATATTCTATACTATGTACCACTATACACCATTTTTTATACTATGTACCACTATACACCACTACACCATATTCTGTACTATGTACCACTATACAGCTCTACATCATATTCTATACTATATACTACTATACACTACATTCTATACTGTATACCACTATACACCATATTCTATACTATGTAACACTATACACCACATTCTATACTATGTACCAATATGCACCATATTCTATACTATGTACCACTATACACCATTTTCTATACTATGAACAACTATACAGTTCTACACCACATTCTATACTATATACCACTATACACCATATTCTATACTATGTACCACTATACACCTCTACAACATATTCTATACTATGTACCACTATACAGCTCTACACCATATTCTATACTATAAACTACTATACACCACATTTTATACTATGTACCTCTATCCACCATATTCTATACTATGTAACACTATACACCACATTCTATACTATGTACCACTATACTGCTCTAAACCATATTCTATACTATGTACCACTCTACACCATATTCTATACTATGTACCACTATACACCACATTCTAGACTATGTACCACTATACACCATATTCTATACTATGTACCTCTATACACCATATTCTATACTATATACCACTATACACCACATCCTATACTATGTACCATTATACAGCTCTACACCACATTCTATACTATGTACCACTATACACCTCTACACCATATTCTATACTATATACTACTATACACCACATTCTATACTATGTAACACTATACACCACATTCTATACTATGTACCATTATACAGCTCTACACCACATTCTATACTATGTACCACTATACACCATATTCTATACTATGTACCACTATACAGCTCTACACCACATTCTATACTATGTACCACTATACACCATTTTCTACACTATGTACCACTATACACCACATTCTATACTATGTACAACTATACACCATATTCTATACAATGTACCTCTATACACCATATTCTATACTATATACCACTATACACCACATCTTATACTATGTATCATTATACAGCTTTACACCACATTCTAAACTATGTACCACTATACACCTCTACACCATATTCTATACTATATACTACTATACACCACATTCTATACTATGTAACACTATACACCACATTCTATACTATGTACCATTATACAGCTCTACACCATATTCTATTCTATGTACCACTATATACCACATTCTATAATATGTACCACTATACAGCTCTAAACCATATTCTATACTATGTACCACTATACAGCTCAACACCACATTCTATACTATGTACCACTATACACCATATTCTATACTATGTACCACTGTACACCACATTCTAGACTATGTACCACTATACACCATACTCTATACTATGTAACTCTATACACCATATTCTATACTATATACCACTATACACCACATCCTATACTATGTACCATTATACAGCTCTACACCACATTCTATACTATGTACCACTATACACCATATTCTATACTATGTACCACTATACAGCTCTACACCACATTCTATACTATGTACGACTATACACCACATTTTTTGTACCACTATACACCATTTTCTACACTATGTACCACTATACACCACATTCTATACTATGTACGACTGTACACCACATTTTTTGTACCACTATACACCACATTCTAGACTATTTATCACTATACACCATATTCTATACTATGTGCCTCTATACACTATATTCTATACTATGTTCCACCATACCCCACATTCTTTACTATGTACCACTATACAGCTCTACACCACATTCTATACTATATTCCACCATACACCATATTCTATACTATGTACCACTATATAGCTCTACAACATATTCTATACTATATAACACAATAGAGCACTATACCATATTCTATACTATATACCAATATACACCATATTCTATACTATATACCACTATACAGCTTTATACCATGTTCTATACTATGTACCATTATACAGCTCTAAACCACATTCTATACTATGTACCACTATACACCATATTCTATACTATGTACCACTATACAGCTCTACACCACATTCTATACTATGTACCGATATACTCCATATTCTATGTACCACTTACCACCACATTCTAGACTATGTACCATAATACACCATATTCTAAACTATGTAACTCTATACACCATATTCTATACTATGTACCTCTATACACCATATTCTATACTGTATACCACTATACACCATAATCTATAGTATATATACTACTATACACCATATTCTATACTATATACCACTATACAGCTCTACACCTTATTCTATACTATGTACCACTGTACACCATTTTCTATACTATGAACCACTATACAGCTCTACACCATATTCTATACTATATACCTCTACACACCATATTCTATGTACCACTATACACCACATTCTAGACTATGTACCATTATACACCATATTCTATACTATATAACTCTATACACCATATTCTATACTATATACCACTATACACCATATTATATACTATATACCACTATACACCATATTCTATACTATATACCACTATACAGCTTTATACCACATTCTATACTATGTACCATTATACAGCTCTAAACCACATTCTATACTGTGTACCACTATACACCATATTCTATACTATGTACCACTATACAGCTCTACACCACATTCTATACTATGTACCACTATACAACATATTCTGTACTATGTACCACTATACAGCTCTACACCACATTCAATACTATGTACCACTACACACCATATTCTATGTACCACTATACATGACATTCTAGACTATGTACTATTATACACCCATATTCTATACCATGTAACTCTATACACCATTTTCTATACTATGTACCTCTATACAACTTATTCTATACTATATACCACAATACACCATATTATATACTATATACCACTATACACCATATTCTATACTATATACCACTATACAGCTCTACCCCATTTTCTATACTATGTACCACTATACACCATTTTCTATACTATGAACCACTATACAGCTCTACACCACATTCTATACTATATACCACTATACACCATATTCTATACTATGTACCACTATACACCTCTACACCATATTCTATACTATGTACCACTATACAGCTCTACACCATATTCTATACTATATACTACTATACACCATATTCTATACTATGTTCCACTATACACCACATTCTAGACTATGAACCACTATATACCATATTCTATACTATGTACCTCTATACACCATATTCTTTACTATATACCACAATACACCACATCCTATCCTATGTACCATTATACAGCTCTACACCACATTCTATACTATGTACCACAATACAACATATTCTATACTATGTACAACTGTACAGCTCTACACCACATTCTATACTATATACCACTATACAACATATTCTATACTATGTTAAACTATACAGCTCTACACCACATTCTATACTATGTACCACTATACACCATATTCTATACTATGTTAAACTATACAGCTCTACACCACATTCTATACTATGTACCACTATACACCATATTCTATACTATGTACCACTATACAGCTCTATACCACATTCTATATTATGTACCACTATACACCATATTCTACACTATGTACCACTATACACCACATTCTATACTATGTACCACTATACACCATATTCTATACAATGTACAACTGTACAGCTCTACACCACATTCTATACTATGTACCACTATACAACATATTCTATACTATGTTAAACTATACAGCTCTACACCACATTCTATACTATGTACCACTATACACCATATTCTATACTATGTACCACTATACAGCTCTATTCCACATTCTATATTATGTACCACTATACACCATATTCTATGTACCACTATACACAACATTCTAGAGTATACCACTATGCACCAAATTCTATACTATGTAGCTCTATTCACCATATTCTATACTATGTACCTCTATACACCATATTCTATATTATATACCACTATACACCATATTATATACTATATACCACTATACACCATATTCTATACTATATACCACTATACAGCTCTACCCCATTTTCTATACTATGTACCACTATACACCATTTTCTATACTATGAACCACTATACAGCTCTACACCACATTCTATACTATATACCACTATACACCATATTCTATACTATGTACCACTATACACCTCTACACCATATTCTATACTATGTACCACTATACAGCTCTACACCATATTCTATACTATATACTACTATACACCATATTCTATACTATGTTCCACTATACACCACATTCTAGACTATGAACCACTATATACCATATTCTATACTATGTACCTCTATACACCATATTCTTTACTATATACCACAATACACCACATCCTATCCTATGTACCATTATACAGCTCTACACTATATTCTTTACGATGTACCACTATACACCATATTCTATACTATGTACCACTATACAGCTCTACACCACATTCTATACTATGTACCACTATACACCATATTCTACACTATGTACCACTATACACCACATTCTATACTATGTACCACAATACAACATATTCTATACTATGTACAACTGTACAGCTCTACACCACATTCTATACTATATACCACTATACAACATATTCTATACTATGTTAAACTATACAGCTCTACACCACATTCTATACTATGTACCACTATACACCATATTCTATACTATGTTAAACTATACAGCTCTACACCACATTCTATACTATGTACCACTATACACCATATTCTATACTATGTACCACTATACAGCTCTATACCACATTCTATATTATGTACCACTATACACCATATTCTACACTATGTACCACTATACACCACATTCTATACTATGTACCACTATACACCATATTCTATACAATGTACAACTGTACAGCTCTACAACACATTCTATACTATGTACCACTATACAACATATTCTATACTATGTTAAACTATACAGCTCTACACCACATTCTATACTATGTACCACTATACAAAATATTCTATACTATGTTAAACTATACAGCTCTACACCACATTCTATACTATGTACCACTATACACCATATTCTATACTATGTACCACTATACAGCTCTATTCCACATTCTATATTATGTACCACTATACACCATATTCTATGTACCACTATACACAACATTCTAGAGTATACCACTATGCACCAAATTTTATACTATGTAGCTCTATTCACCATATTCTATACTATGTACCTCTATACACCATATTCTATATTATATACCACTATACACCATATTATATACTATATACCACTATACACCATATTCTATACTATATACCACTATACAGCTCTACCCCATTTTCTATACTATGTACCACTATACACCATTTTCTATACTATGAACCACTATACAGCTCTACACCACATTCTATACTATATACCACTATACACCATATTCTATACTATGTACCACTATACACCTCTACACCATATTCTATACTATGTACCACTATACAGCTCTACACCATATTCTATACTATATACTACTATACACCATATTCTATACTATGTACCACTATACACCACATTCTAGACTATGTACCACTATACACCATATTCTATACTATGTACCTCTATACACCATATTCTATACTATGTACCACTATACACCACATCCTATACTATGTACCATTACACAGCTCTACACCACATTCTTTACGATGTACCAGTATACACCATATTCTATACTATGTACCACTATACAGCTCTAAACCACATTCTATACTATGTACCACTATACACCACATCCTATACTATGTACCATTACACAGCTCTACACCACATTCTTTACGATGTACCAGTATACACCATAATCTACACTATGTACCACTATACACCACATTCTATACTATGTACCACTATACACCATATTCTATACTATGTTCCACTATACAGCTCTTTACCAGATTCTATACTATGTTCCACTATACACCATATTCTATACTATGTACCACTTAACAGCACTACACCATATTCTGTACTATATACCACAATAGAGCTCTAGACCATATTCTATACTATATACCACAATATACCATATTCTATACTATGTACCACTATACAGCTTTATACCACATTCTATACTATGTACCTTTATACAGCTCTAAACCACATTCTATACTATGTACCACTATACACCATATTCTATACTATGTACCACTATACAGCTCTACACCACATTCCATACTATGTAACACTATACTACATATTCTATACTATGTACCACTATACACCTCTACACCACATTCTATACTATGTACCACAATACAGCTCTACACCATATTCTATACTATATACTACTATACACCATATTCTATACTTTGTAACACTATACACCACATTCTATACTATGTACCATTATACAGCTCTACACCACATTCTATACTATGTACCACTATACATCTCTACACCACATTCTATACTATGTACCACTATACACCATATTCTATACTATGTACCACTTTACACAACATGCTAGACTATGTACCACTTCACACCATATTCTATACTATGAACCACTATACACCACATTCTATACTATGTACCATTATATAGTTTACACCGCAATCTATACTATTTACCACTATACATTATATTCTATGTACCACTATGCACCATATTGTAGACTATGTAACACTATACACCATATTCTAGACTATGTACCACTATACACCATATTCTATACTATGTACCTCTATATACCACATTCTATACTATGTACCTCTATACTCCACATTCTATACTATGTACCACTATACACCATATTCTATACAATGTGCCTCTATACACTATATTCTATACTATGTACCACTATATAGCTCTACACCACATTCTATACTATGTACCACTATACACCATATTCTATACTATGTACCACTATATAGCTCTACAACATATTCTATACTATATACCACAATAGAGCTCTACACCATATTCTATACTATGTACCACTATACAACATATTCTATACTATGTAAAACTATACAGCTCTATACCACATTCTATACTATGTACCACTAAGCAACATAACCTATACTATGTACCACTATACAGCTCTACACCACATTCTATACCATGTACCGATATACTCCATATTCTATGTACCACTATACACCACATTCTAGGCTATGTACCATTATACACCATATTCTATACTATGTAACTCTATACACCATATTCTATACTATGTACCTCTATACACCATATTCTTTACTATATACCACTATACACCATATTCTATACTATATACCACTATACAGCTCTACCCCATATTCTATACTATGTACCACTATACACCATTTTCTATACTATGAACCACTATACAACTCTACACCACATTCTATACTATATACCACTATACACCATATTCTATACTATGTTCCACTATACACCACATTCTATACTATGTACGACTATACACCATATTCTATACTATGTTCCACTACACAGCTCTTCACCAGATTCTATACTATGTTCCACTAAACACCATATTCTATACTATGACCACTTAACAGCTCTACACCATATTCTGTACTATATACCACAATAGAGCTCTATACCATATTCTATACTATATACCACTATACACCATATTCTATACTATGTACCACTATACAGCTTTATACCACATTCTATACTATGTACCATTATACAGCTCTAAACCACATTCTATACTATATACCACTATACACCTTATTCTATACTATGTACCACTATACACCATTTTCTCTACTATGAACCACTATACAGCTCTACACAACATTCTATACTATATACCACTATACACCTTATTCTATACTATGTACCACTATACACCATATTCTATACTATGTTCCTCTATATAGCTCTACAACATATTCTATACTATATACCACAATAGAGCTCTATACCATATTCTATACTATATACCACTATACACCATATTCTATACTATGTACCACTATACAGCTTTATACCACATTCTATACTATGTACCATTATACACCATTTTCTATACTATGAACTACTATACAGCTCTACACAACATTCTATACAATATACTACTATACACCATATTCTATACTATGTACCACTATTCAGCTCTGCACCATATTCTATACTATATACTACTATACTTCATATTCTATACTATGTACCACTATACACCACATTCTAGACTATGTACCACTATACACCATATTCTATACTATGTAACACTATACACCATATTCTATACTATGTACCATTATACTGCTCTACACCACATTCTATACTATGTACCACTATATACCACATTCTATACTATGTACCACTATACAGCTCTAAATCATATTCTATACTATGTACCACTATACATCTCTACACCACATTCTAAACTATGTACCACTATACACCACATGCTAGACTATGTACCACTATACACCATATTCTATACTATGTACTATACACCATATTCTATACTATGTACCACTTTAGACCACATACTATACTATGTACCATTATACAGCTTTACACAACAGTCTATACTATGTACCACTATACATCATATTCTATGTACCACTATACACAATATTCTAGACTATGTAACACTATACACCATATTCTAGACAATGTACCACTATACACCATATTCTTAACTATGTACCTCTATACACAACATTCTATACTATGTATCACTATACTCCACATTCTATACTATGTACCACTATACACCATATTCTATACTATGTGCCTCTATACACTATATTCTTTACTATGTACCACCATAAACCAAATTCATCACTATGTACCACTATACAGCTCTACACCACATTCTATACTATGTACCACTATACACCATATTCTATACTATGAACCACTATATAGCTCTATACCATATTCTATACTATATACCACTATACACCATATTCTATACTATGTACCACTATACATCTTTATACCACATTCTATACTATGTACCATTATACAGCTCTAAACCACATTCTATACTATGTACCACTATACACCATATTCTATACTAAGTACCACTATACACCATATTCTATACTATATACTACTATACACCACATTCTATACTATGTACCACTATACACCATATTCTATACTATGTAACACTATACACCACATTCTATACTATGTACCATTATACAGCTCTACACCACATTCTATACTATGTACCACTATATACCACATTCTATACTATGTACCACTATACAGCTCTTAACCATATTCTATACTATGTACCACTATACATCTCTACACCACATTCTATACTATGTACCACTATACACCACATTCTATACTATGTACCACTATACACCACATGCTAGACTTTGTACCACTATACACCAAATTCTATACTATGTACTATACACCATATTCTATACTATGTACCACTATACACCACATTCTTAACAATGTACCATTATACAGCTTTACACCACAATCTATACTATGTACCACTATACATCATATTCTATGTACCACTATACACCATATTCTAGACTATGTAACACTATACACAATATTCTAGACTATGTACCACTATACACCATATTCTATACTATGTACCTCTATACACCACATTCTATACTATGTACCACTATACTCCACATTCTATACTATGTACCACTATACACCATATTCTATACTATGTGTCTCTATACACTATATTCTATACTATGTACCACCATACACCACATTCTTTACTATTTACCACTATACAGCTCTACATCAAATTCTATACTATGTACCACTATACACCATATTCTAAACTATGTACCACTATATAGCTCTACAACATATTCTATACTATATACCACAATAGAGCTCTAAACCATATTCTATACTATATACCACTATACACCATATTCTATACTATGTACCACTATACATCTTTATACCACATTCTATACTATGTACCATTATACAGCTCTAAACCACATTCTATACTATGTACCGATATACTCCATATTCTATGTACCACTTACCACCATATTCTAGACTATGTACCATTATACACCATATTCTATACTATGTAACTCTATACACCATATTCTATACTATGTACCTCTATACACCATTTTCTATACTATATACCACTATACACCATATTCTATACTATATAACACTATACACCATATTCTATACTGTATTCCACTATACAGCTCTACCCCATTTTCTATACTATGTACCACTATACACCATTTTCTATACTATGAACCACTATACAGCTCTACACCACATTCTATACTATATACCACTTTACACCATATTCTATACTATGTACCATTATACACCTCTACACCATATTCTATACTATGTACCACTATACAGTTCTACACCATATTCTATACTATATACTACTATACACCATATTCTAAACTATGTACCACTATACACCACATTCTAGACTATGTACCACTATACACCATATTCTATACTATGTACCTCTATACACCATATTCTATACTATATACCACTATACACCACATCCTATACTATGTACCATTATACAGCTCTACACCACATTCTTTACGATGTACCACTATACACCATATTCTATACTATGTACCACTATACAGCTCTACACCACATTCTAGACTATGTACCACTATACACCATATTCTACACTATGTACCACTATACACAACATTCTATACTATATACCACTATACACCATATTCTATACTATGTTCCACTATACAGCTCTTCACCAGATTCTATACTATGTTCCACTATACACCATATTCTATACTATGTACCACTTAACAGCTCTACACCATATTCTGTACTATATACCACAATAGAGCTCTATACCATATTCTATACTGTATACCACTATACACCATATTCTATACTATGTACCACTATACAGCTTTATATCACTTTCTATACTATGTACCATTATACAGCTCTAAACCACATTCTATACTATGTACCACTATACACCATATTCTATACTATGTACCTCTATACAGCTCTACACCACATTCCATACTATGTAACACTATACTACATATTCTATACTATGTACCACTATACACCTCTACACCATATTCTATACTATGTACCACTATACAGCTCTACACCATATTCTTTACTATATACTACTATACACCACATTCTATACTATGTACCACTATACACCATATTCTATACTATGTAACACTATACACCACATTCTATACTATGTACCATTATACAGCTCTACACCACATTCTATACTATGTACCACTATATACCACATTCTATACTATGTACCACTATACAGCTCTAAACCATATTCTATACTATGTACCACTATACATCTCTACACCACATTCTCTACTATGTACCACTATACACCATATTCTATACTATGTACCACTATACAGCTCTACACCGCATTCTATACTATGTACCACTATACACCATATTCTACACTATGTACCACTATACACCAAATTATATACTATGTACCACGATACACCATATTCTATACTATGTTTCACTATACAGCTCTTCACCAGATTCTATACTATGTTCCACTATACACCATATTCTATACTATGTACCACTTAACAGCTCTACACCATATTCTGTACTATATACCACTATAGAGCTCTATACCATATTCTATACTGTATACCACTATACACCATATTCTATACTCTGTACCACTATACAGCTTTATACCACTTTCTATAATCTGTACCATTATACAGCTCTAAACCACATTCTATACTATGTACCACTATACACCATATTCTATACTATGTACCACTATACAGCTCTACACCACTTTCCATACTATGTAACACTATACTACATATTCTATACTATGTACCACTATACACCTCTACATCATATTCTATACTATGTACCACTATACAGCTCTACATCATATTCTATACTATATACTACTATACACCACATTCTATACTATGTACCACTATACATCATATTCTATACTATGTACCATTATACAGCTCTACACCACATTCTATACTATGTACCACTATATACCACATTCTATACTATGTACCACTATACAGCTCTTAATCTTATTCTATACTATGTACCACTATACATTTCTACACCACATTCTATACTATGTACCACTATACACCATATTCTATACTATGTACCACTATACACCACATGCTAGACTTTGTACCACTATACACCATATTCTATTCTATGTACTATACACCATATTCTATACTATGTACCACTATACACCACATTCTTTACAATGTACCATTATACCGCTTTACACCACAATCTATACTATATACCACTATACATCATATTCTATGTACCACTATACACCATATTCTAGACTATGTAACACTATACACCATATTCATGACTATGTACCACTATACACCATATTCTATACTATGTACCTCTATACACCACATTCTATACTATGTACCACTATACTCCACATTCTATACTATGTACCACTATACACCATATTCTATACTATGTGTCTCTATACACTATATTCTATACTATGTACCACCATACACCACATTCTTTACTATGTACCACTATACAGCTCTACATCACATTCTATACTATGTACCACCATACACCATATTCTAAACTATGTACCACTATATAGCTCTACAACATATTCTATACTATATACCACAATAGAGCTCTAAACCATATTCTATACTATATACCACTATACTTCATATTCTATACTATGTACCACTATACATCTTTATACCACATTCTATACTATGTACCATTATACAGCTCTAAACCACATTCTATACTATGTACCGATATACTCCATATTCTATGTACCACTTACCACCATATTCTAGACTATGTACCATTATACACCATATTCTATACTATGTAACTCTATACACCATATTCTATACTATGTACCTCTATACACCATTTTCTATACTATATACCACTATACACCATATTCTATACTATATAACACTATACACCATATTCTATACTGTATTCCACTATACAGCTCTACCCCATTTTCTATACTATGTACCACTATACACCATTTTCTATACTATGAACCACTATACAGCTCTACACCACATTCTATACTATATACCACTTTACACCATATTCTATACTATGTACCATTATACACCTCTACACCATATTCTATACTATGTACCACTATACAGTTCTACACCATATTCTATACTATATACTACTATACACCATATTCTAAACTATGTACCACTATACACCACATTCTAGACTATGTACCACTATACACCATATTCTATACTATGTACCTCTATACACCATATTCTATACTATATACCACTATACACCACATCCTATACTATGTACCATTATACAGCTCTACACCACATTCTTTACGATGTACCACTATACACCATATTCTATACTATGTACCACTATACAGCTCTACACCACATTCTATACTATGTACCACTATACACCATATTCTACACTATGTACCACTATACACAACATTCTATACTATATACCACTATACACCATATTCTATACTATGTTCCACTATACAGCTCTTCACCAGATTCTATACTATGTTCCACTATACACCATATTCTATACTATGTACCACTTAACAGCTCTACACCATATTCTGTACTATATACCACAATAGAGCTCTATACCATATTCTATACTGTATACCACTATACACCATATTCTATACTATGTACCACTATACAGCTTTATATCACTTTCTATACTATGTACCATTATACAGCTCTAAACCACATTCTATACTATGTACCACTATACACCATATTCTATACTATGTACCTCTATACAGCTCTACACCACATTCCATACTATGTAACACTATACTACATATTCTATACTATGTACCACTATACACCTCTACACCATATTCTATACTATGTACCACTATACAGCTCTACACCATATTCTTTACTATATACTACTATACACCACATTCTATACTATGTACCACTATACACCATATTCTATACTATGTAACACTATACACCACATTCTATACTATGTACCATTATACAGCTCTACACCACATTCTATACTATGTACCACTATATACCACATTCTATACTATGTACCACTATACAGCTCTAAACCATATTCTATACTATGTACCACTATACATCTCTACACCACATTCTTTACTATATACTACTATACACCACATTCTATACTATGTACCACTATACACCATATTCTATACTATGTAACACTATACACCACATTCTATACTATGTACCATTATACAGCTCTACACCACATTCTATACTATGTACCACTATATACCACATTCTATACTATGTACCACTATACAGCTCTAAACCATATTCTATACTATGTACCACTATACATCTCTACACCACATTCTCTACTATGTACCACTATACACCATATTCTACACTATGTACCACTATACAGCTCTACACCGAATTCTATACTATGTACCACTATACACCATATTCTACACTATGTACCACTATACACCAAATTATATACTATGTACCACGATACACCATATTCTATACTATGTTTCACTATACAGCTCTTCACCAGATTCTATACTATGTTCCACTATACACCATATTCTATACTATGTACCACTTAACAGCTCTACACCATATTCTGTACTATATACCACTATAGAGCTCTATACCATATTCTATACTGTATACCACTATACACCATATTCTATACTCTGTACCACTATACAGCTTTATACCACTTTCTATAATCTGTACCATTATACAGCTCTAAACCACATTCTATACTATGTACCACTATACACCATATTCTATACTATGTACCACTATACAGCTCTACACCACTTTCCATACTATGTAACACTATACTACATATTCTATACTATGTACCACTATACACCTCTACATCATATTCTATACTATGTACCACTATACAGCTCTACATCATATTCTATACTATATACTACTATACACCACATTCTATACTATGTACCACTATACACCATATTCTATACTATGTACCATTATACAGCTCTACACCACATTCTATACTATGTACCACTATATACCACATTCTATACTATGTACCACTATACAGCTCTTAACCATATTCTATACTATGTACCACTATACATTTCTACACCACATTCTATACTATGTACCACTATACACCATATTCTATACTATGTACCACTATGCACCACATGCTAGACTTTGTACCACTATACACCATATTCTATTCTATGTACTATACACCATATTCTATACTATGTACCACTATACACCACATTCTTTACAATGTACCATTATACCGCTTTACACCACAATCTATACTATGTACCACTATACATCATATTCTATGTACCACTATACACCATATTCTAGACTATGTAACACTATACACCATATTCATGACTATGTACCACTATACACCATATTCTATACTATGTACCTCTATACACCACATTCTATACTATGTACCACTATACTCCACATTCTATACTATGTACCACTATACACCATATTCTATACTATGTGTCTCTATACACTATATTCTATACTATGTACCACCATACACCACATTCTTTACTATGTACCACTATACAGCTCTACATCACATTCTATACTATGTACCACCATACACCATATTCTAAACTATGAACCACTATATAGCTCTACAACATATTCTATACTATGTACCACTTAACAGCTCTACACCATATTCTGTACTATATAGCACTATAGAGCTCTATACCATATTCTATACTATATACCACTATACACCATATTCTATACTATGTACCACTATACATCTTTATACCACATTCTATACTATGTACCATTATACAGCTCTAAACCACATTCTATACTATGTACCGATATACTCCATATTCTATGTACCACTTACCGCCATATTCTAGACTATGTACCATTATACACCATATTCTATACTATGTAACTCTATACACCATATTCTATACTATTTACCTCTATACACCATTTTCTATACTATATACCACTATACACCATATTCTATACTATATAACACTATACACCATATTCTATACTATATACCACTATACAGCTCTACTCCATTTTCTATACTATGTACCACTATACACCATTTTCTATACTATGAACTACTATACAGCTCTACACCACATTCTTTACTATATACCACTTTACACCATATTCTATACTATGTACCATTATACACCTCTACACCATATTCTATACTATGTACCACTATACAGTTCTACACCATATTCCATACTATATACTACTATACAGCTCTACACCACATTCAATACTATGTACCACTATACACCATATTCTATACTATGTACCTCTATACACCATATTCTATACTATATACCACTATACAGCTCTACACCACATTCTATACTATGTACCACTACCCACCATATTCTATGTACCACTATACACCACATTCTGGACTATGTACCATTATACACCATATTCTATACTATGTAACTCTATACACCATTTTCTATACTATATACCACTATACAGCTCTACACCACATTCAATACTATGTACCACTATACACCATATTCTATACTATGTACCTCTATACTCCATATTCTATACTATGTACCTCTATACACCATATTCTATACTATATACCACTATACAGCTCTACACCACATTCTATACTATGTACCACTACCCACCATATTCTATGTACCACTATACACCACATTCTGGACTATGTACCATTATACACCATATTCTATACTATGTAACTCTATACACCATTTTCTATACTATATACCACTATACAGCTCTACACCACATTCAATACTATGTACCACTATACACCACATTCTGGACTATGTACCATTATACACCATATTCTATACTATGTAACTCTATACACCATTTTCTATACTATGTACCTCTATACACCATATTCTATACTATATACCACTATACACCATATTATAAACTATATACCACTATACACCATATTCTATACTATATAACACTATACACAATTTTCTATACTATGAACCACTATACAGCTCTACACCACATTCTATACTATATACCACTTTACACCATATTCTATACTATGTACCACTATACACCTCTACACCATATTCTATACTTTGTACCACTATACAGCTCTACACCATATTCTATACTATATACTACTATACACCATATTCTATACTATGTACCACTATACACCACATTCTAGACTATGTACCACTATAAACCATATTCTATACTATGTACCTCTATACACCATATTCTATACTATATACCACTATACACCACATCCTATACTATGTACCATTATACAGCTCTACACCACATTCTTTACGATGTACCACTATACACCACATTCTTTACTATGTACCACTATACAGCTCTACACCACATTCTATACTATGTACCACTATACACCATATTCTACACTATGTTCCACTATACACCACATTCTATACTATGTACCACTATACACCATATTCTATACTATGTTCCACTATACAGCTCTTCAACAGATTCTATACTATGTTCCACTATACACCATATTCTATACCACTGTTACCACTTAACAGCTCTACACCATATTCTTTACTATATACCACAATAGAGCTCTATACCATATTCTATACTATATACCACTATACACCATATTCTATACTATATTCCACTATACAGCTTTATACCACATTCTATACTATGTAACATTATACAGCTCTAAACCACATTCTATACTTTTTACCACAATACACCTTATTCTATACTATGTACCACTATACAGCTCTACACCACATTCCATACTATGTAACACTATACTACATATTCTATACTATGTACCATTATACACCTCTACACCATATTCTATACTATGTACCACTATACAGCTCTACACCATATTCTATACTATATACTACTATACACCACATTCTATACTATGTACCACTATACACCATATTCTATACTATGTAACACTATACACCACATTCTATACTATGTACCACTATACATCTCTACACCACATTCTATACTATGTAACACTAAACACCATATTCTATACTATGTACCACTATACACCACATGCTAGACTATCTACCACTATACACCATATTCTATACTATGTACTATACACCATATTCTATACTATGTACCACTATACACAACATTCAATACTATGTAACATTATACAGCTTTACACCACAATCTATACTATATGCCACTATACATCATATTCTATGTACCACTATACACCATATTCTAGAATATGTAACACTATACACATTATTCTAGACTATGTGCCACTATACACCATATTCTATACTATGTACCTCTATACACCACATCCTATACTATGTACCACTAAACTCCACATTCTATACTATGTACCACTATATACCATATTCTATACTATGTGCCTCTATACACTATATTCTATACTATGTACCACCATACACCACATTCTTTACTATGTACCACTATACAGCTCTACACCACATTCTATACTATGTACCACTATACACCATATTCTATACTATGTACCACTATATAACTCTACAACATATTCTATACTATATACCACAATAGAGCTCTGTACCATATTCTATACTATATACCACTATACACAATATTCTATACTATGTACCACTATACAGCTCTACACCACATTCTATACTATGGACCGATATACTCCATATTCTATGTACCACTTACCACCATTCTAGACTATGTACCATTATACACCATATTCTATACTATGTAACTCTATACACCATATTCTATACTATGTACCTCTATTCACCATTTTCTATACTATATACCACTATACACCATATTCTATACTATTAACCACTACTATAAACAATACTCTATACTATGCACCACTTGACAGCTCTATAGTAAAGAATATGGTGTATAGTGGTACATAGTGTAGAATGTGGTGTATGGTAGTACATAGAATATGGTGTATAGTGGTACATAGTATAGAATGTGATGAAGAGCTGTATAGTGGAACATAGTATAGAATATGGTGTATAGTGGTACATAGTATAGAATGTTGTGAAGAGCTGTATAGTTGAACATAGTATAGAATATGGTGTATAGTGGTACATAGTATAGAATGTGGTGAATAGTGGTACATAGTATAGAATATGGTGTATAGTGGTACATAGTATAGAATGTGGTGTAAAGCTGTATAATGTTACATAGTATAGGATGTGGTGTATAGTGGTACATAGTATAGAATATGGTGTATAGAGGTACATAGTATAGAATATGGTTATATAGTGGTACATAGTCTAGAATGTGGTGTAGAGCTGTATAGTGGTACATAGTATAGAATATGGTGTAGAGCTGTATAGTGGTACATAGTATAGAATGTGGTATATACTGTTACATAGTATAGAATATGATGTATAGTGGTACATAATATAGAATGTGGTATATAGTAGTATATAGTATAGAATATGGTGTAGAGCTATATAGTGGTACATAGTATAGAATGTGGTATAGAGCTGTATAGTGGTACATAGTATAGAATATGGTGTAGAGGTGTATAGAGGTACATATTATAGAATATGGTGTATAGAGGTATATAGTATAGAATATGGTGTATAGAGGTACATAGTATAGAATATGGTGTATAGACGTACCTAGTATAGAATATGGTGTATAGTGGTACATAGTCTAGAATATGGTGTATAGTGGTACATAGTCTAGAATGTGGTGTATAGTGGTACATAGTGGTACATAGTATAGAATGTGGTGTAGTGGTACATAGTATAGAATGTGGTGTATAGTGTTATATGGTGTAGAGCAGTATAGTGGTACATAGTATAGAATGTGGTATATAGTAGTACATAGTATAGAATACGGTGTAGAGCTGTATAGTGGTACATAGTATAAAATGTGGTGTAGAGCTGTATAGTGGTACATAGTATAGAATATGGTGTATAGTGTTACATAGTATAGAATGTGTAGTAGAGCTGTATAGTGGTACATAGTATAGAATATGGTGTATAGTGGTAAATATTATAGAATATGGTGTATAGTGGTACATAGTATAGAATATGGTGTAGAGCTGTATAGTGGTACATAGTATAGAATATGGTGTACTGTTGTATAGTGGTACATAGTATAGAATATGGTGTAGAGCTGTATTGTGGTACATAGTTTAGAATATTGTATATAGTGGTACATAGTATAGAATATGGTGTATAGAGGTACATAGAATAGAATATGGTGTATAGTGGTACAAAGTATGGAATATGGTGTATAGTGGTACATAGTATGGAATATGGTGTATAGTGGTATATAGTATAGAATATGGTGTATTGTGGTATATTGTATAGAATATGGTGTATAGAGGTACATAGTATAGAATATGGTGTATAGTGGTACATAGTATAGAATGTGGTGTATAGTGGTACATAGTACAGAATTTGGTGTAGAGCTGTATAGTGGTACATAGTATAGAATGTGGTGTAGAGCTGTATAGTGGTACATAGTATAGAATATGGTGTATAGTGGTACATAGTATAGAATGTGTTGTAGAGCTGTATAGTGGTACATAGTATAGAATATGGTGTATAGTGGTACATTGTTTAGAATATGGTGTATAGTAGTACATAGTATAGAATATGGTGTAGAGCTGTATAGTGGTACATAGTATAGAATATGGTGTAATGTTGTACAGTGGTACATAGTATAGAATATGGTGTAGAGCTGTATTGTGGTACATATTATAGAATATGGTGTATAGTGGTACAAAGTAAAGAATATGGTATATAGAGGTACATAGTATAGAATTTGGTGTAGAGCTGTATAGTGGTGCATAGTATAGAGTATTGTTTATAATGATACATAGCATAGAATATGGTGTAGAGCTGTATAGTGGTGCGGAGTGTAGAATATGGTGTATAGTGCTACATAGTATAGAATATGGTGTATAGTGGTATATAGTATAGAATGTGGTGTAGAGCTGTATAGTGGTACATATTTTAGAATATGGTGTATAGTGGTACATAGTAGAGAATATGGTGTATAGAGGTACATAGTATAGAATATGGTGTACAGTGGTACATAGTATTGAATGTGGTGTATAGTGGTAAATAGTGGTACATAGTATAGTTGTGGTTTATAGTGGTATATGGTGTAGAGCTGTATAGTGTTACATAGTATAGAATGTGGTGTATAGTAGTGCATAGTATAGAATATGGTGTAGAGCTGCATAGTGGTACGTAGTTTAGAATGTGGTGTAGAGCTGTATAGTGGTACATAGTATAGAATATGGTGTAGAGGTGTATAGTGGTACATAGTATAGAATATGGTGTATAGTGGTATATAGTATAGAATATGGTGTAGAGCTGTATAGTGGTTCATATTATAGAAAATGGTGTAAAGTGGTACATAGTATAGAATATGGGGTATAGAGGTACATAGTAAAGAATATGGTGTATAGTGGTACATAGTGTAGAATGTGGTGTAAGGTAGTACATAGAATATGGTGTATAGTGGTACATAGTATAGAATGTGGTGTAGAGCTGTATAGTGGTACATAGTATAGAATATGGTGTATAGTGGTACATAGTATAGAATGTGGTGAATAGCTGTATAGTGGAACATAGTATAGAATATGGGGTATAGTGGTACATAGTATAGAATGTTGTGAAGAGCTGTATAGTTGAACATAGTATAGAATATGGTGTATAGTGGTACATAGTATAGAATGTGGTGTATAGTGGTACATAGTATAGAATATGGTGTATAGTGGTACATAGTATAGAATGTGGTGTAGAGCTGTATAGTGTTACATAGTACAGAATGTTGTGTATAGTGATACATTGTATAGAATGTGGTGTAAAGCTGTATAATGGTACATAGTATAGGATGTGGTGTATAGTGGTACATAGTACAGAATATGGTGTATAGAGGTACATAGTATAGAATATGGTTATATAGTGGTACATAGTCTAGAATGTGGTGTAGAGCTGTATAGTGGTACATAGTATAGAATATGGTGTAGAGCTGTATAGTGGTACATAGTATAGAATGTGGTATATAGTGTTACATAGTATAGAATATGGTGTATAGTGGTACATAATATAGAATGTGGTATATAGTAGTAAATAGTATAGAATATGGTGTAGAGCTATATAGTGGTACATAGTATAGAATGTGGTATAGAGCTGTATAGTGGTACATAGTATAGAATATGGTGTAGAGGTGTATAGAGGTACATATTATAGAATATGGTGTATAGAGGTATATAGTATAGAATATGGTGTATAGAGGTACATAGTATAGAATATGATGTATAGACGTACCTAGTATAGAATATGGTGTGTAGTGGTACATAGTCTAGAATATGGTGTATAGTGGTACATAGTATAGAATGTGGTGTATAGTGGTACATAGTATAGAATGTGGTGTAGTGGTACATAGTATAGAATGTGGTGTATAGTGTTATATGGTGTAGAGCAGTATAGTGGTACATAGTATAGAATGTGGTATATAGTAGTACATAGTATAGAATACGGTGTAGAGCTGTATAGTGGTACATAGTATAAAATGTGGTGTAGAGCTGTATAGTGGTACATAGTATAGAATATGGTGTATAGTGTTACATAGTATAGAATGTGTAGTAGAGCTGTATAGTGGTACATAGTATAGAATATGGTGTATAGTGGTAAATAGTATAGAATATGGTGTAAAGTGGTACATAGTATAGAATATGGTTTAGAGCTGTATAGTGGTACATAGTATAGAATATGGTGTACTGTTGTATAGTGGTACATAGTATAGAATATGGTGTAGAGCTGTATTGTGGTACATAGTTTAGAATATTGGATATAGTGGTACATAGTATAGGATATGGTGTATAGAGGTACATAGAATAGAATATGGTGTATAGTGGTACATAGTATTGAATATGGTGTATAGTGGTATATAGTATAGAATATGGTGTATTGTGGTATATTGTATAGAATATGGTGTATAGAGGTACATAGTATAGAATATGGTGTATAGTGGTACATAGTATAGAATGTGGTGTATAGTGGTACATAGTATAGAATTTGGTGTAGAGCTGTATAGTGATACACAGTATAGAATGTGGTGTAGAGCTGTATAGTGGTACATAGTATAGAATATGGTGTATAGTGGTACATAGTATAGAATGTGTTGTAGAGCTGTATAGTGGTACATAGTATAGAATATGGTGTATAGTGGTACATAGTATAGAATATGGTGTAATGTTGTATAGTGGTACATAGTATAGAATATGGTGTAGAGCTGTATTGTGGTACTTATTATAGAATATGGTGTATAGTGGTACAAAGTATAGAATATGGTATATAGAGGTACATAGTATAGAATTTGGTGTAGGGGTCTATAGTGGTGCATAGTATAGAGTATTGTTTATAATGATACATAGCATAGAATATGGTGTAGAGCTGTATAGTGGTGCGGAGTGTAGAATATGGTGTATAGTGCTACATAGTATAGAATATGGTGTATAGTGGTATATAGTATAGAATGTGGTGTAGAGCTGTATAGTGGTACATATTTTAGAATATGGTGTATAGTGGTACATAGTAGAGAATATGGTGTATAGAGGTACATAGTATAGAATATGGTGTACAGTGGTACATAGTATTGAATGTGGTGTTTAGTGGTAAATAGTGGTACATAGTACATAGTATAGAATATGGTGTACAGTGGTACATAGTATTGAATGTGGTGTTTAGTGGTAAATAGTGGTACATAGTATAGTATATATGGTGTAGAGCTGTATAGTGGTACATAGTATAGAATGTGGTGTATAGTAGTACATAGTATAGAATATGGTGTAGAGCCGCCTAGTGGTACGTAGTTTAGAATGTGGTGTAGAGCTGTATAGTGGTACATAGTATAGAATATGGTGTATAGAGGTACATAGTATAGAATAAGGTGTATAGTGGTACATAGTATGGAATACGGTGTATAGTGGTACATAGTAGAGAATATGGTGTATTGTGGTACATTGTATAGAATATGGTGTATAGTGGTACAAAGTTTAGAATATGGTGGATAGTGGTACATAGTATAGAATGTGGTGTATAGTGGTACATAGTATAGAATATAGTGTATAGAGGCACATAGTATAGAACATGGTGTATAGTGGTACATAGTATAGAATGTGGTGTATAGTGGTACATAGTATATAATATGGTGTATAGAGGTACATAGTATAGAATATGGTGTATAGTGTTACATAGTCTAGAATATGGTGTATAGTGGTACATAGAATATGATGATTAGTGGTTAATAGTATAGAATGTGTTGTAGAGCTGTATAGTGGTACATAGTATAGAATACGGTGTATAGTGGTCCATAGTTTAGAATATGGTGTATAGTGGTACATAGTATAGAATATGGTGTAGAGCTGTATAGTGGTACATAGTATAGAATATAGTGTACTGTTGTATATTGGTACATAGTATAGAATATGGTGTAGAGCTGTATTGTGGTACATAGTTTAGAATATTGTATATAGTGGTACATAGTATAGTATATAGTGTATAGAGGTACATAGAATAGGATATGGTGTATAGTGGTACATAGTATGGAATATGGTGTATAGTGGTACATAGTATGGAATATGGTGTATAGTGGTATATAGTATAGAAAATGGTGTATTGTGGTATATTGTATAGAATATGGTGTATAGAGGTACATAGTATAGAATATGGTGTATAGTGGTACATAGTATAGAATGTGGTGTATAGTGGTACATAGTATAGAATTTGGTGTAGAGCTGTATAGTGGTACATAGTATAGAATGTGGTGTAGAGCTGTATAGTGGTACATAGTATAGAATATAGTGTACTGTTGTATAGTGGTACATAGTATAGAATATGGTGTAGAGCTGTATTGTGGTACATAGTTTAGAATATTGTATATAGTGGTACATAGTATAGAATATGGTGTATAGAGGTACATAGAATAGAATATGGTGTATAGTGGTATATAGTATGGAATATGGTGTATAGTGGTATATAGTATGGAATATGGTGTATAGTGGTATATAGTATAGAATATGGTGTATTGTGGTATATTGTATAGAATGTGGTGTATAGAGGTACATAGTATAGAATATGGTGTATAGTGGTACATAGTATAGAATGTGGTGTATAGTGGTACATAGTATAGAATTTGGTGTAGAGCTGTATAGTGGTACATAGTATAGAATGTGGTGTAGAGCTGTATAGTGGTACATAGTATAGAATATGGTGTATAGTGGTACATAGTATAGAATGTGTTGTAGAGCTGTATAGTGGTACATAGTATAGAATATGGTGTATAGTGGTACACTGTTTAGAATATGGTGTATAGTGGTACATAGTATAGAATATGGTGTAGAGCTGTATAGTGGAACATAGTATAGAATATGGTGTAATGTTGTATAGTGGTACATATTATAGAATATGGTGTATAGTGGTACAAAGTATAGAATATGGTATATAGAGGTACATAGTATAGAATTTGGTGTAGAGCTGTATAGTGGTGCTGAGTGTAGAATATGGTGTATAGTGCTACATAGTATAGAATATGGTGTATAGTGGTATATAGTATAGAATGTGGTGAAGAGCTGTATAGTGGTACATATTTTAGAATATGGTGTATAGTGGTACATAGTAGAGAATATGGTGTATAGAGGTACATAGTATAGAATATGTTGTACAGTGGTACATAGTATTGAATGTGGTGTATACTGGTACATAGTGGTACATAGAATAGAATGTGGTGTAGTGGTACATAGTATAGAAGGTGGTGTATAGATTTACATAGTATAGAATGCGGTGTAGAGCTTTATAGTGGTAAATTGTATAGAATATGGTGTATAGTGGTACATAGTATTGAATATGGTGTATAGTGGTACATAGTATAGAATGTGGTGTAGAGCTGTATAGTGCTACATAGTATCAGTTGTGGTGTAGAGCTGTATAGTGGTACATAGTATAGAAAATGGTGTGTAGAGGTACATAGTATAGAATATGTTTTATAGTGGTGCATAGTATAGAATGTGGTGTATAGTGTTACATAGTATAGAATATAGTGTATAGAGGCACATAGTATAGAATATGGTGTATAGTGGTACATAGTATCGAATGTGGTGTATAGTGGTACATAGTATAGAATTTGGTGTAGAGCTGTATAGTGGTACATAGTATAGAATGTGGTGTAGAGCTGTATAGTGGTACATAGTATAGAATATAGTGTACTGTTGTATAGTGGTACATAGTATAGAATATGGTGTAGAGCTGTATTGTGGTACATAGTTTAGAATATTGTATATAGTGGTACATAGTATAGAATATGGTGTATAGAGGTACATAGAATAGAATATGGTGTATAGTGGTATATAGTATGGAATATGGTGTATAGTGGTATATAGTATGGAATATGGTGTATAGTGGTATATAGTATAGAATATGGTGTATTGTGGTATATTGTATAGAATGTGGTGTATAGAGGTACATAGTATAGAATATGGTGTATAGTGGTACATAGTATAGAATGTGGTGTATAGTGGTACATAGTATAGAATTTGGTGTAGAGCTGTATAGTGGTACATAGTATAGAATGTGGTGTAGAGCTGTATAGTGGTACATAGTATAGAATATGGTGTATAGTGGTACATAGTATAGAATGTGTTGTAGAGCTGTATAGTGGTACATAGTATAGAATATGGTGTATAGTGGTACACTGTTTAGAATATGGTGTATAGTGGTACATAGTATAGAATATGGTGTAGAGCTGTATAGTGGAACATAGTATAGAATATGGTGTAATGTTGTATAGTGGTACATATTATAGAATATGGTGTATAGTGGTACAAAGTATAGAATATGGTATATAGAGGTACATAGTATAGAATTTGGTGTAGAGCTGTATAGTGGTGCTGAGTGTAGAATATGGTGTATAGTGCTACATAGTATAGAATATGGTGTATAGTGGTATATAGTATAGAATGTGGTGAAGAGCTGTATAGTGGTACATATTTTAGAATATGGTGTATAGTGGTACATAGTAGAGAAAATGGTGTATAGAGGTACATAGTATAGAATATGTTGTACAGTGGTACATAGTATTGAATGTGGTGTATACTGGTACATAGTGGTACATAGAATAGAATGTGGTGTAGTGGTACATAGTATAGAAGGTGGTGTATAGATTTACATAGTATAGAATGCGGTGTAGAGCTTTATAGTGGTAAATTGTATAGAATATGGTGTATAGTGGTACATAGTATTGAATATGGTGTATAGTGGTACATAGTATAGAATGTGGTGTAGAGCTGTATAGTGCTACATAGTATCAGTTGTGGTGTAGAGCTGTATAGTGGTACATAGTATAGAAAATGGTGTGTAGAGGTACATAGTATAGAATATGTTTTATAGTGGTGCATAGTATAGAATGTGGTGTATAGTGTTACATAGTATAGAATATAGTGTATAGAGGCACATAGTATAGAATATGGTGTATAGTGGTACATAGTATCGAATGTGGTGTATAGTGGTACATAGTATATAATATGGTGTATAGAGGTACATAGTATAGAATATGGTGTGTAGAGGTACATCGTCTAGAATATGGTGTATAGTGTTACATTGTCTAGAATATGGTGTATAGTGTTACATAGTATAGAATGTGGTAAAGAGCTGTATAATGGTACATAGTATAGGATGTAGTGTATAGTGGTATATAGTATAGAATGTGGTGTAGAGCTGAATAGTGGTACATAGTATGGAATATGGTGTATAGTGGTACATAGTATAGAATGTGGTATAGAGCTGTATAGTTTTACATAGTATAGAATATGTTGTATAGTGGTACATAGTATAGAATATGGTGTAGAGCTCTATTGTGGTATATAGTATAGAATATGTTGTAGAGCTATATAGTGGTACATAGTATAGAATATGGTGTATAGTGGTACATAGTATAGAATGTGGTGTAGTGCTGTATAGTGGTACATAGTAAAGAATGTGGTGTATGGTGGTATATTGTATAGAATATAGTGTATAGAGGCACATAGTATAGAATACGATGTATAGTGGTACATAGTAGAGAATGTGGAGTATAGTGGTACATAGTATAGAATGTGGTGTATAGAGGCATATAGTATAGAATATGGTGTATAGTGGCACATAGTCTAGAATATGGTGTATAGTTTTACATAGTCTAGAATATGGTGTATAGTGGTACATAGAATATGATGTATAGTGGTACATAGTATAGATTGTGGTGTAAAGCTGTATAATGGTACATAGTATAGAATGTGGTGTATAGTGGTACATAGTATAGAATATGGTGTATAGTACATAGTATAGAATAAGGTGTATAGTGGTACATAGTCTAGCATGTGGTGTATAGTGGTTCATAGTATAGAATGTGGTGTAGAGATGTATAGTGGTACATAGTATAGAATATGGTTTAGAGCTGTATAGTGTTACATAGTATAGAATGTGGTATATAGTGGTACATAGTATAGTATGTGGTGTAGAGCTGTATAATTGTACATAGTATAGAATGTGGTGTATAGTGGTATATAGTATAGAATATGGTGTATAGAGGTAATTAGTATAGAATATGGTGTATAGTGGTACATAGTCTAGAATGTGGTGTATAGTGGTACATAGTATAGAATATGGTGTATAGTGGTACATAGTATCGAATGTGGTGTATAGTGGTACATAGTATAGAATTTGGTGTAGAGCTGTATAGTGGTACATAGTATAGAATGTGGTGTAGAGCTGTACAGTGGTACATAGTATAGAATATAGTGTACTGTTGTATAGTGGTACATAGTATAGAATATGGTGTAGAGCTGTATTGTGGTACATAGTTTAGAATATTGTATATAGTGGTACATAGTATAGAATATGGTGTATAGAGGTACATAGAATAGAATATGGTGTATAGTGGTATATAGTATGGAATATGGTGTATAGTGGTATATAGTATGGAATATGGTGTATAGTGGTATATAGTATAGAATATGGTGTATTGTGGTATATTGTATAGAATGTGGTGTATAGAGGTACATAGTATAGAATATGGTGTATAGTGGTACATAGTATAGAATGTGGTGTATAGTGGTACATAGTATAGAATTTGGTGTAGAGCTGTATAGTGGTACATAGTATAGAATGTGGTGTAGAGCTGTATAGTGGTACATAGTATAGAATATGGTGTATAGTGGTACATAGTATAGAATGTGTTGTAGAGCTGTATAGTGGTACATAGTATAGAATATGGTGTATAGTATTACACTGTTTAGAATATGGTGTATAGTGGTACATAGTATAGAATATGGTGTAGAGCTGTATAGTGGAACATAGTATAGAATATGGTGTAATGTTGTATAGTGGTACATATTATAGAATATGGTGTATAGTGGTACAAAGTATAGAATATGGTATATAGAGGTACATAGTATAGAATTTGGTGTAGAGCTGTATAGTGGTGCTGAGTGTAGAATATGGTGTATAGTGCTACATAGTATAGAATATGGTGTATAGTGGTATATAGTATAGAATGTGGTGAAGAGCTGTATAGTGGTACATATTTTAGAATATGGTGTATAGTGGTACATAGTAGAGAAAATGGTGTATAGAGGTACATAGTATAGAATATGTTGTACAGTGGTACATAGTATTGAATGTGGTGTATACTGGTACATAGTGGTACATAGAATAGAATGTGGTGTAGTGGTACATAGTATAGAAGGTGGTGTATAGATTTACATAGTATAGAATGCGGTGTAGAGCTTTATAGTGGTAAATTGTATAGAATATGGTGTATAGTGGTACATAGTATTGAATATGGTGTATAGTGGTACATAGTATAGAATGTGGTGTAGAGCTGTATAGTGCTACATAGTATCAGTTGTGGTGTAGAGTTGTATAGTGGTACATAGTATAGAAAATGGTGTGTAGAGGTACATAGTATAGAATATGTTTTATAGTGGTGCATAGTATAGAATGTGGTGTATAGTGTTACATAGTATAGAATATAGTGTATAGAGGCACATAGTATAGAATATGGTGTATAGTGGTACATAGTATCGAATGTGGTGTATAGTGGTACATAGTATATAATATGGTGTATAGAGGTACATAGTATAGAATATGGTGTGTAGAGGTACATCGTCTAGAATATGGTGTATAGTGTTACATTGTCTAGAATATGGTGTATAGTGTTACATAGTATAGAATGTGGTAAAGAGCTGTATAATGGTACATAGTATAGGATGTAGTGTATAGTGGTATATAGTATAGAATGTGGTGTAGAGCTGAATAGTGGTACATAGTATGGAATATGGTGTATAGTGGTACATAGTATAGAATGTGGTATAGAGCTGTATAGTTTTACATAGTATAGAATATGTTGTATAGTGGTACATAGTATAGAATATGGTGTAGAGCTCTATTGTGGTATATAGTATAGAATATGTTGTAGAGCTATATAGTGGTACATAGTATAGAATATGGTGTATAGTGGTACATAGTATAGAATGTGGTGTAGTGCTGTATAGTGGTACATAGTAAAGAATGTGGTGTATGGTGGTATATTGTATAGAATATAGTGTATAGAGGCACATAGTATAGAATACGATGTATAGTGGTACATAGTAGAGAATGTGGAGTATAGTGGTACATAGTATAGAATGTGGTGTATAGAGGCATATAGTATAGAATATGGTGTATAGTGGCACATAGTCTAGAATATGGTGTATAGTTTTACATAGTCTAGAATATGGTGTATAGTGGTACATAGAATATGATGTATAGTGGTACATAGTATAGATTGTGGTGTAAAGCTGTATAATGGTACATAGTATAGAATGTGGTGTATAGTGGTACATAGTATAGAATATGGTGTATAGTACATAGTATAGAATAAGGTGTATAGTGGTACATAGTCTAGCATGTGGTGTATAGTGGTTCATAGTATAGAATGTGGTGTAGAGATGTATAGTGGTACATAGTATAGAATATGGATTAGAGCTGTATAGTGTTACATAGTATAGAATGTGGTATATAGTGGTACATAGTATAGTATGTGGTGTAGAGCTGTATAATTGTACATAGTATAGAATGTGGTGTATAGTGGTATATAGTATAGAATATGGTGTATAGAGGTAATTAGTATAGAATATGGTGTTTAGTGGTACATAGTCTAGAATGTGGTGTATAGTGGTACATAGTATAGAATATGGTGTATAGTGGTACATAGTATAGAATGTAGTGTAGAGCTGTATAGTGGTACATAGTATAGAATATGGTGTATAGTGGTACATCGTAAAGAATGTGGTGTAGAGCTGTATAATGGTACATAGTATAGGATGTGGTGTATAGTGGTATATAGTATAGAATATGGTGTATAGAGGTACATAGTATAGAATATGGTGTATAGTGGTACATAGTCTAGAATGTGGTGTATAGTGGTACATAGTATAGAATATGATGTATAGTAGTATATAGTATAGAATATGGTGTAGAGCTGTATAGTGGTACATAGTATAGAATATGGTGTAGAGGTGTATAGTGGTACATAGTATAGAATATGGTGTATAGTGGTATATAGTATAGAATGTTGTGTAGAGCTGTATAGTGGTTCAAAGTATAGAAAATGGTGTATAGTGGTACATAGTATAGAATGTGGTTTAGAGCTGTATAATGGTACATAGTATAGAATGTGGTATAAAGCTGTATAGTGGTACATAGTATAGAATATGGTGTATAGTGGTATATAGTATAGAATATGGTATAGAGCTCTATTGTGGTATATAGTATAGAATATGTTGAAGAGCTATATAGTGGTACATAGTATAGAATATGGTGTATAGTGGTACATAGTACAGAATGTGGTGTAGAGCTGTTTAGTGGTACATAGTAAAGAATGTGGTGTATGGTGGTACATAGTATAGAATATAGTGTATAGAGGCACATAGTATAGAATATGGTGTATAGTGGTACATAGTATAGAATGTGGAGTATAGTGGTACATAGTATAGAATAAGTTGTATAGAGGTACATAGTATAGAATATGGTGTAAAGTGGTACATAGTCTAGAATATGGTGTATAGTGTTACATAGTCTAGAATATGGTGTATAGTGGTACATAGAATATGATGTATAGTGGTACATAGTATAGATTGTGGTGTAAAGCTGTATAATGGTACATAGTATAGAATGTGGTGTATAGTGGTACATAGTATAGAATATGGTGTATAGTACATAGTATAGAATATGATGTATAGTGGTACATAGTCTAGCATGTGGTGTATAGTGGTACATAGTATAGAATATGGTGTATAGTGGTACATAGTATAGAATGTGGTGTAGAGATGTATAGTGGTACATAGTATAGAATATGGTTTAGAGCTGTATAGTGGTACATAGTATAGAATGTGGTATATAGTGGTACATAGTATAGAATGTGGTGTAGAGCTGTATAATAGTACATAGTATAGAATGTGGTGTATAGTGTTACATAGTATAGAATATGGTGTATAGTGGTATACAGTATAGAATGTAGTGTATAGTAGTATATAGTATAGAATATTGTGTAGAGCTGTATAGTGGTACATAGTACAGAATATGGTGTAGAGGTGTATAGTGGTACATAGTATAGAATATGGTGTATAGTGGTATATAGTATAGAATGTGGTGTAGAGCTGTATAGTGGTTCATAGTATAAAAAATGGTGTATAGTGGTACATAGTATAGAATATGGGGTAGAGCTGTATAGTGGTATATAGTATAGAATATGGTGTCAATTGGTATATAGTATAGAATATGGTGTATAGAGGTACATAGTATAGAATATGGTGTATAGAGTTACATTGTATAGAATATGGTGTATAATGGTACATAGTCTAGATTGTGGTGTATAGTGGTATATAGAATATGGAGTATATCGGTAAATAGTATAGAATGTGGTGTAGAGCTGTATAGTGGTACATAGTATAGAATATGGTGCATAGTGGTACATAGTATAGAATGTGGTATAGAGCTGTATAGTTTTACATAGTATAGAATATGTTGTATAGTGGTACATAGTACTGAATATGGTGTAGAGCTGTATAGTGGTACATAGTATAGAATATGGTGTAGAGCTCTATTGTGGTATATTGTATAGAATATGTTGTAGAGCTAAATAGTAGTATATAGTATAGAATATGGTGTATAGTGGTATATAGTATAGAATGTGGTGTATAGTAGTATATAGTATAGAATATGGTGTAGAGCTGTATAGTGGTACATAGTATAGAATATGGTGTAGAGCTGTATAGTGGTACATAGTAAAGAATGTGGTGTATGGTGGTACATAGTATAGAATATATTGTATAGAGGCACATAGTATAGAATATGGTGTATTGTGGTACATAGTATAGAATGTTGAGTTTAGTGGTACATAGTATAGAATATGTTGTATAGAGGTACATAGTATAGAATATCATGTAAAGTGGTACATAGTCTAGAATATGGTGTATAGTGTTACATAGTCTAGAATATGGTGTAGAGTGGTACATAGTATAGATTGTGGTGTAAAGCTGTATAATGGTACATAGTATAGAATGTGGTGTATAGTGGTACATAGTATAGAATATGATGTATAGTGGTACATAGTATAGCATGTGGTGTATAGTGTTACATAGAATAGAATATGGTGTATAGTGGTACATAGCATAGAATGTGGTGTAGAGATGTATAGTGGTACATAGTATAGAATATGGTTTAGAGCTGTATAGTGGTACATAGTATAGAATGTGGTATATAGTGGTACATAGTATAGAATGTGGTTTAGAGCTGTATAATGGTAAATAGTATAGAATGTGGTATATAGTGTTACATAGTATAGAATATGGTGTATAGTGGTATATAGTATAGAATATGGTGTATAGTAGTATATAGTATAGAATATGGTGTAGAGCTGTATAATGGTACAAAGTATAGAATGTGGTATAAAGCTGTATAGTGGTACATAGTATAGAATATGGTGTATAGTGGTATATAGTATAGAATATGGTATAGAGCTCTATTGTGGTATATAGTATAGAATATGTTGTAGAGCTATATAGTGGAACATAGTATAGAATATGGTGTATAGTGGTACATAGTATAGAATAAGGTGAATAGTGGTATATAGTATAGAATGTTGTGTAGAGCTTTATAGTGGTTCATAGTAGAGAAAATGGTGTATAGTGGTACATAGTTTAGAATGTGGTTTAGAGCTGTATAATGGTACATAGTATAGAATGTGGTATAAAGCTGTATAGTGGTACATAGTATAGAATATGGTGTATAGTGGTATATAGTATAGAATATGGTATAGAGCTCTATTGTGGTATATAGTACAGAATATGGTGTAGAGCTGTTAAGTGGTCATAGTATAGAATATGGTGTTTAGTGGAACATAGTATAGAATCTGGTGAAGAGCTGTATAGTGGAACATAGTATAGAACATGGTGTATAGTGGTACATAGTATAGAATGTGGTGTATAGTGGAACATAGTATAGAATATGGTGTATAGTGGTACATCGAAAAAGAATGTGTAGAGCTGTATAATGGTACATAGTATAGGATGTGGTGTAAAATGGTATATAGTATAGAATATGGTGTATAGAGGTACATAGTATAGAATATGGTGTATAGTGGTACATAGTCTAGAATGTGGTGTATAGTGGTACATAGTATAGAATATGATGTATAGTAGTATATAGTATAGAATATGGTGTAGAGCTGTATAGTGGTACATAGTATAGAATATGGTGTAGAGGTGTATAGTGGTACATAGTATAGAATATGGTGTATAGTGGTATATAGTATAGAATGTTGTGTAGAGCTGTATAGTGGTTCATAGTATAGAAAATGGTGTATAGTGGTACATAGTATAGAATGTGGTTTAGAGCTGTATAATGGTACATAGTATAGAATGTGGTATAAAGCTATATAGTGGTACATAGTATAGAATATGGTGTATAGTGGTACATAGTATAGAATGTGGTGTAGAGCTTTATAGTGGTACATAGTAAAGAATATGGTGTATAGTGGTACATAGTATAGAATGTGGAGTATAGTGGTACATGGTATAGAATAGGTTGTATAGAGATACATAATATAGAATATAGTGTAAAGTGGTACATAGTCTAGAATATGGTGTATAGTGTTACATAGTCTAGAATATGGTGAATAGTGGTACATAGAAGATGATGTATAGTGGTACATAGTATAGATTGTGGTGTAAAGCTGTATAATGGTACATAGTATAGAATGTGGTGTATAGTGGTACATAGTATAGAATATGGTGTATAGTACATAGTATAGAATATGATGTATAGTGGTACATAGTCTAGCATGTGGTGTATAGTGGTACATAGTATAGAATATGGTGTATAGTGGTATATAGTATAGAATGTGGTGTAGTGGTACAAAGTATAGAATGTGGTGTATAGTGGTATATGTTGTAGAGCTGTATAGTGGTACATAGTATAGAATGTGGTGTATAGTACATAGTATAGAATGTGGTGTAGAGATGTATAGTGGTACATAGTATAGAATATGGTTTAGAGCTGTATAGTGGTACATAGTATAGAATGTGGTATATAGTGGTACATAGTATAGAATGTGGTGTAGAGCTGTATAATGGTACATAGTATAGAATGTGGTGTATAGTGTTACATAGTATAGAATATGGTGTATAGTGGTATATAGTATAGAATATGGTGTATAGTAGTGTATAGTATAGAATATGGTGTAGAGCTGTATAATGGTACATAGTATAGAATGTGGTATAAAGCTGTATAGTGGTACATAGTATAGAATATGGTGTATAGTGGTATATAGTATAGAATATGGTATAGAGCTCTATTGTGGTATATAGTATAGAATATGTTGTAGAGCTATATAGTGGAACATAGTATAGAATATGGTGTATAGTGGTACATAGTATAGAATAAGGTGTATAGTGGTATATAGTATAGAATGTTGTGTAGAGCTTTATAGTGGTTCATAGTAGAGAAAATGGTGTATAGTGGTACATAGTTTAGAATGTGGTTTAGAGCTGTATAATGGTACATAGTATAGAAAGTGGTATAAAACTGTATAGTGGTACATAGTATAGAATATGGTGTATAGTGGTATATAGTATAGAATATGGTATTGAGCTCTATTGTGGTATATAGTACAGAATATGGTGTAGAGCTGTTAAGTGTTCATAGTATAGAATATGGTGTTTAGTGGAACATAGTATAGAATCTGGTGAAGAGCTGTATAGTGGAACATAGTATAGAATATGGTGTATAGTGGTACATAGTATAGAATGTGGTGTATAGTGGTACATAGTATAGAATATAGTGTATAGTGGTACATCGTAAAGAATGTGGTGTAGAGCTGTATAATGGTACATAGTATAGGATGTGGTGTATAGTGGTATATAGTATAGAATATGGTGTATAGAGGTACATAGTATAGAATATGGTGTATAGTGGTACATAGTCTAGAATGTGGTGTATAGTGGTACATAGTATAGAATATGATGTATAGTAGTATATAGTATAGAATATGGTGTAGAGCTGTATAGTGGTACATAGTTTAGAATATGGTGTAGAGGTGTATAGTGGTACATAGTATAGAATAAGGTGTATAGTGGAATATAGTATAGAATGTTGTGTAGAGCTGTTTAGTGGTTTTTAGTATAGAAAATGGTGTATAGTGGTACATAGTATAGAATGTGGTTTAGAGCTGTATAATGGTACATAGTATAGAATGTGGTATAAAGCTGTATAGTGGTACATAGTATAGAATATGGTGTATAGTGGTATATAGTATAGAATATGGTATAGAGCTCTATTGTGGTATATAGTATAGAATATGTTGTAGAGCTATATAGTGGTACATAGTATAGGATATGGTGTATAGTGGTACATAGTATAGAATATAGTGTATAGAGGCACATAGTATAGAATATGGTGTATAGTGGTACATATTATAGAATGTGGAGTTTAGTGGTACATAGTATTGAATATGTTGTATTGAGGTACATAGTATAGAATATCGTGTAAAGTGGTACATAGTCTAGAATATGGTGTATTGTGTTACATTGTCTAGAATATGGTGTAGAGTGGTACATATAATATGATGCATAGTGGTACATAGTATAGATTGTGGTGTAAAGCTGTATAATGGTACATAGTATAGAATGTGGTGTATAGTGGTACATAGTATAGAATATGGTGTATAGTACATAGTATAGAATATGATGTATAGTGGTACATAGTATAGCATGTGGTGTATAGTGGTACATAGTATAGAATATGGTCTATAGTGGTACATAGTATAGAATGTGGTGTAGAGATGTATAGTGGTACATAGTATAGAATATGGTTTAGAGCTGTATAGTGGTAGATAGTATAGATTGTGGTATATAGTGGTACATAGTATAGAATGTGGTGTAGAGCTGTATAATGGTAAATAGTATAGAATGTGGTGTATAGTGTTACATAGTATAGAATATGGTGTATAGTGGTACATAGTATAGAATGTGGTGTATAGTAGTATATAGTATAGAATATGGTGTAGAGCTGTATAGTGGAACATAGCATAGAATATGGTGTAGAGGTGTATAGTGGTACATAGTATAGAAAATGGTGTATAGTGGTATATAGTATAGAATGTGGTGTAGAGCTGTATAGTGGTTCATAGTATAGAAAATGGTGTATAGTGGTACATAGTATAGAATATGGGGTAGAGCTGTATAGTGGTATATAGTATAGAATATGGTGTATAGTGGTATATAGTATAGAATATGGTGTATAGAGGTACATATTATAGAATATGGTGTATAGAGTTACATAGTATAGAATATGGTGTATAATGGTACATAGCCTAGAATGTGGTGTATAGTGGTACATAGAATATGGAGTATATCGGTACATGGTATAGAATGTGGTGTAGAGCTGAATAGTGTTACATAGTATAGAATATGGTGCATAGTGGTACATAGTATAGAATATGGTGTAGAGCTCTATTGTGGTATATAGTATAGAATATGTTGTAGAGCTATATAGTGGTACATAGTGAAGAATATGGTGTATAGTGGTACATAGTATAGAATGTGGTGTAGTGCTGTATAGTGGTACATAGTAAAGAATGTGGTGTATGGTGGTATATAGTATAGAATATAGTGTATAGAGGCACATAGTATAGAATACGATGTATAGTGGTACATAGTATAGAATGTGGAGTATAGTGGTACATAGTATAGAATGTGGTGTATAGAGGTACATAGTATAGAATATGGTGTATAGTGGCACATAGTCTAGAATATGGTGTATAGTGTTACATAGTCTAGAATATGGTGTATAGTGGTACATAGAATATGATGTATAGTGGTACATAGTATAGATTGTGGTGTAAAGCTGTATAATGGTACATAGTATAGAATGTGGTGTATAGTGGTACATAGTATAGAATATGGTGTATAGTACATAGTATAGAATAAGGTGTATAGTGGTACATAGTCTAGCATGTGGTGTATAGTGGTTCATAGTATAGAATGTGGTGTAGAGATGTATAGTGGTACATAGTATAGAATATGGTTTAGAGCTGTATAGTGTTACATAGTATAGAATGTGGTATATAGTGGTACATAGTATAGTATGTGGTGTAGAGCTGTATAATTGTACATAGTATAGAATGTGGTGTATAGTGGTATATAGTATAGAATATGGTGTATAGAGGTAATTAGTATAGAATATGGTGTATAGTGGTACATAGTCTAGAATGTGGTGTATAGTGGTACATAGAATAGAATATGGTGTATAGTGGTACATAGTATAGAATGTAGTGTAGAGCTGTATAGTGGTACATAGTATAGAATATGGTGTATAGTGGTACATCGTAAAGAATGTGGTGTAGAGCTGTATAATGGTACATAGTATAGGATGTGGTGTATAGTGGTATATAGTATAGAATATGGTGTATAGAGGTACATAGTATAGAATATGGTGTATAGTGGTACATAGTCTAGAATGTGGTGTATAGTGGTACATAGTATAGAATATGATGTATAGTAGTATATAGTATAGAATATGGTGTAGAGCTGTCTAGTGGTACATAGTATAGAATATGGTGTAGAGGTGTATAGTGGTACATAGTATAGAATATGGTGTATAGTGGTATATAGTATAGAATGTTGTGTAGAGCTGTATAGTGTTTCAAAGTATAGAAAATGGTGTATAGTGGTACATAGTATAGAATGTGGTTTAGAGCTGTATAATGGTACATAGTATAGAATGTGGTATAAAGCTGTATAGTGGTCCATAGTATAGAATATGGTGTATAGTGGTATATAGTATAGAATATGGTATAGAGCTCTATTGTGGTATATAGTATAGAATATGTTGTAGAGCTATATAGTGGTACATAGTATAGAATATGGTGTATAGTGGTACATAGTATAGAATGTGGTGTAGAGCTGTTTAGTGGTACATAGTAAAGAATGTGGTGTATGGTGGTACATAGTTTAGAATATAGTGTATAGAGGCACATAGTATAGAATATGGTGTATAGTGGTACATAGTATAGAATGTGGAGTATAGTGGTACATAGTATAGAATATGTTGTATAGAGGTACATAGTATAGAATATGGTGTAAAGTGGTACATAGTCTAGAATATGGTGTATAGTGTTACATAGTCTAGAATATGGTGTATAGTGGTACATAGAATATGATGTATAGTGGTACATAGTATAGATTGTGGTGTAAAGCTGTATAATGGTACATAGTATAGAATGTGGTGTATAGTGGTACATAGTATAGAATATGGTGTATAGTACATAGTATAGAATATGATGTATAGTGGTACATAGTCTAGCATGTGGTGTATAGTGGTACATAGTATAGAATATGGTGTATAGTGGTACATAGTATAGAATGTGGTGTAGAGATGTATAGTGGTACATAGTATAGAATATGGTTTAGAGCTGTATAGTGGTACATAGTATAGAATGTGGTATATAGTGGTACATAGTATAGAATGTGGTGTAGAGCTGTATAATAGTACATAGTATAGAATGTGGTGTATAGTGTTACATAGTATAGAATATGGTGTATAGTGGTATACAGTATAGAATGTAGTGTATAGTAGTATATAGTATAGAATATGGTGTAGAGCTGTATAGTGGTACATAGTACAGAATATGGTGTAGAGGTGTATAGTGGTACATAGTATAGAATATGGTGTATAGTGGTATATAGTATAGAATGTGGTGTAGAGCTGTATAGTGGTTCATAGTATAAAAAATGGTGTATAGTGGTACATAGTATAGAATATGGGGTAGAGCTGTATAGTGGTATATAGTATAGAATATTGTGTAAATTGGTATATAGTATAGAATATGGTGTATAGAGGTACATAGTATAGAATATGGTGTATAGAGTTACATTGTATAGAATATGGTGTATAATGGTACATAGTCTAGATTGTGGTGTATAGTGGTACATAGAATATGGAGTATATCGGTAAATAGTATAGAATGTGGTGTAGAGCTGTATAGTGGTACATAGTATAGAATATGGTGCATAGTGGTACATAGTACTGAATGTGGTGTAGAGCTGTATAGTGGTACATAGTATAGAATATGGTGTAGAGCTCTATTGTGGTATATTGTATAGAATATGTTGTAGAGCTAAATAGTAGTATATAGTATAGAATATGGTGTATAGTGGTATATAGTATAGAATGTGGTGTATAGTAGTATATAGTATAGAATATGGTGTAGAGCTCTATTGTGGTATATAGTATAGAATATGTTGTAGAGCTATATAGTGGTACATAGTATAGAATATGGTGTATAGTGGTACATAGTATAGAATGTGGTGTATAGATGTATAGTGGTAAATAGTAAAGAATGTGGTGTATGGTGGTACATAGTATAGAATATAGTGTATAGAGGCACATAGTATAGAATATGGTGTATAGTGGTACATAGTATAGAATGTGGAGTATAGTGGTACATAGTATAGAATGTGGTGTATAGAGGTATATAGTATAGAATATGGTGTATTGTGGTACATAGTCTAGAATATGGTGTATAGTGTTACATAGTCTAGAATATGGTGTATAGTGGTACATAGAATATGATGTATAGTGGTTCATAGTATAGATTGTGGTGTAAAGCTGTATAATGGTACATATTATAGAATGTGGTGTATAGTGGTACATAGTATAGAATATGGTGTATAGTACATAGTATAGAATATGGTGTATAGTGGTACATAGTCTAGCATGTGGTGTATAGTGGTACATAGTATAGAATGTGGTGTAGAGATGTATAGTGGTACATAGTATAGAATATGGTTTAGATCTGTATAGTGGTACATAGTATAGAATGTGGTATATAGTGGTGCATAGTATAGAATGTGGTGTAGAGCTGTATAATTGTACATAGTATAGAATGTGGTGTATAGTTGTATATAGTATAGAATATGGTGTATCGAGGTAATTCTTATAGAATATGGTGTATAGTGGTACATAGTCTAGAAAGTGGTGTATAGTGGTACATAGTATAGAATATGGTGTATAGTAGTATATAGTATAGAATATGGTGTATAGAGGTACATAGTATCGAAAATGGTGTATAGAGTTACATAGTATAGAATATGGTGTATAATGGTACATAGTCTAGAATGTGGTGTATAGTGGTACATAGAATATGGTGTGTAGTGGTACATAGTATTGATTGTGGTGTAGTGCTGTATAGTGGTATATAGTATAGAATATGGTGTATAGAGGTACATAGTATAGAATATGGTGTATAGTGGTACATAGTCTAGAATGTGGTGTATAGTGGTACATAGTATAGAATATGGTGTATAGGGGTAAATAGTATAGAATGTGGTGTAGAGCTGTATAGTGGTTCATAGTATAGAAAATGGTGTATAGTGGTACATAGTATAGAATATGGGGTAGAGCTGTATAGTGGTATATAGAATAGAACATGGTGTATAGTGGTATATAGTATAGAATATGGTGTATAGTGGTATATAGTATAGAATATGGTGTTTAGAGGTACATAGTATAGAATATGGTGTATAGAGTTACATAGTATAGAATATGGTGTGTAATGGTACATAGTCTAGAATGTTGTGGTAAGTGGTACATAGAATATGGAGGAAATCGGTACATAGTATAGAATGTGGTGTAGAGCTGTATAGTGGTACATACTATAGAATATGGTGTATAGTGGTACATAGTATAGAATGTGATATAAAGCTTTATAGTGGTACATAGTATAGAATATGGTGTATAGTGGTATATTGTATAGAATATGGTATAGAGATGTATAGTGGTACATAGTATAGAATATGGTTTAGAGCTGTATAGTGGTTCATAGTATAGAATATGGTGTATAGTGGTACATAGTAAAGAATGTGGTGTATAGTAGTATATAGTATAGAATATGGTGTAGAGCTGTATAGTGGTACATAGTACAGAATATGGTGTAGAGGTGTATAATGGTACATAAAATAGAATATTTAGTATAGTGTTACATAGTATGGAATGTGGTGTAGAGCTGTATAGTCGTACATAGTATAGAATATGTGTATAGTGGTACATAGTATAGAATGTGGTTTAGAGCTGTATAATGGTACATAGTATAGAATGTGGTATAAAGCTGTATAGTGGTACATAGTATAGAATATGGTGTATAGTGGAACATAGAATAGAATCTGGTGAAGAGCTGTATAGTGGAACATAGTATAGAATATGGTGTACAGTGGTACATAGTATAGAATGTGGTGTATAGTGGTACATAGTGTAGAATATGGTGTATAGTGGTACATAGTATAGAATGTGGTGTAGAGCTGTATAGTGGTACATAGTATAGAATATGGTGTATAGTGGTACATCGTAAAGAATGTGGTGTAGAGCTGTATAATGGTACATAGTATAGGATGTGGTGTATAGTGGTATATAGTATAGAATATGGTGTATAGAGGTACATAGTATAGAATATGGTGCATAGAGTTACATAGTATAGAATATGGTGTATAATGGTACATAGCCTAGAATGTGGTGGTAAGTGGTACATAGAATATGGAGGATATCGGTACATAGTATAGAATGTGGTGTAGAGCTGTATAGTGATACATACTATAGAATATGGTGTATAGAGGTACATAGTATAGAATGTGGTTTAGAGCTGTATAATGGTACATAGTATAGAATGTGGTATAAAGCTGTATAGTGGTACATAGTATAGAATATGGTGTATAGTGGTATATAGTATAGAATATGGTATAGAGCTCTATTGTTGTATATAGTATAGAATATGTTGTAGAGCTATATAGTGGTACATAGTATAGAATATGGTGTATAGTTGTACATAGTATAGAATGTGGTGTAGAGCTGTATAGTGGTACATAGTAAAGAATGTGGTGTATGGTGGTACATAGTATAGAATTATAGTGTTTAGAGGCACATAGTATAGAATATGGTGTATAGTGGTACATAGTATAGAATGTGGAGTCTAGTGGTACATAGTATAGAATGTGGTGTATAGAGGTACATAGTTAAGAATATGGTGTATAGTGGTACACAGTCTAGAATATGGTGTATAGTGTTACATAGTCTAGAATATTGTGTATAGTGGTACATAGAATATGATGCACAGTGGTACATTGTATAGATTGTGGTGTAAAGCTGTATAATGGTACATAGTATAGAATGTGGTGTATAGTGGTACATAGTAAAGAATAGGGTGTATAGTACATAGTATAGAATATGGTGTATAGTAGTACATAGTCTAGCATGTGGTGTATAGTGGTACATAGTATAGAATATGGTGTATAGTGGTACATAGTATAGAATGTGGTGTAGAGATGTATAGTGGTACATAGTATAGAATATGGTTTAGAGCTGTATAGTGGTACATAGTATAGAATGTGGTATATAGTGGTACATAGTATAGAATGTGGTGTAGAGCTGTATAATTGTACATAGTATAGAATGTGGTGTATAGTGTTACATAGTATGGAATATGGGCCTTCATTCAGAGCCGTACGCTCTGAGCAGAGCGCACGCTCTGAATGAGGGGCGGGCTCCATTTTCATGGAGCGTCCTCCTGGACGCTCGTATAGCTGTGGGTCACCACCCACAGGTAATACGAGCGTGCATTGTGATGGTCGCGATGGTCGAGACCATCGCGACCATCGAATTTGCGAGCCGGAGCCTGCAGTTGAGGTTTTCAACCGCAAGCTCCGGAGTGATTTTGGCTCTATTAGAGCCAAAATCACTCCCACTGACATCACTAGTGATGTCAG
>JAUIMM010003865.1:0-24029 GCA_031769625.1 Taudactylus pleione
ACGATTTTCGGCCGCACTGAGTGGTTCGCGCATGCGTATTACGATCCGTACGCATGTGCAGTTGGGCAAACATCGATCGGAACAAACGAGCAGCCGCTTACGAGCGGCTCTGAATCAGGCCCTAGGGCTCATCTTTGTGCTCATGGTACCTGTAATGGCAAAACATATTATACTAAACATTAGGAATGGTTTAGGGTATATTTACAGAAGCTTACACTCACATTTGGGACCTGAGCACCATCAGGACTAGTTAATGCATCACACACAGGGCCTGATTCAGAGCCGGACGCAAATGGCCGATTGTACGTTCGGCGTACGTGCTGAAATATGTAAATTTAAGCGCTCGCACGTAATTTTGAACGCACCTAAAATTCCACCCCAAAGACTACTGACACCTCCTCTACCTAACGAGCGAGCCAAATAGCGAGCGTACATCCCCAATGTGGCTTGCAGGGAACGCACGCACAAGTACAAACCGGAAGTGGACCTGTCAGATTCCGATTACCTGCTCGTTTATTCTGCCTACCTCCCTCAATCGTATCATGCCAATCAATATATCAATTAGCTTAATTGCTCTTCACATGTTTTTTTTTTGAACTGCAATAAACTTTACTCTTGTCCGTGTTTGTGTTTACCCGCAGAATACGTACGGTTTAAACCTTAGCTTTCATTTGTCAAAATACATGTTTGAGCCAATTATCCATTTGTTTTCTGTGTTTTTACCCACGCATATTTTAATGGGTTCATTTCTTTATTTAAATTAGCTTACGCATGTCACTGCATCAAGCCTATCATAACTCTCAATATATTTTTGGCCCTGTCGAACACATGACTCATACACTAACCAATAGAATGGTTCCTGTTAATTTCCCAAATACATTAGCCAATCAAAATTATTTTCTGGTCTTTATTAAAACTGTTTTAGTAAAAATACACTATTGCCATGATGAGAGCCTCTGCATTCACCAAGCGCGAGCTCCTGGTTTTAACAGAGGTGATGGACAGGCGGATCACCAGCCAGCCTCCCCCATCACCAATCGTGAAAAGCGTTCGCATATGCGGAGGTTCGTGGACGCCTGCGTTCCTTCGGCTCACGCCGCCAGATCGGCCAGCTGGAGCGCAGGTGGTCCGACCTTCAACATGCGGATAGCGGAAAGTAAGTTTTTTTGACTTTGGTTTTCATGTTTATCTTTGTGGCCCTAACTGCGTGTGAATGTTTTCTTGTATGGCCTGTTTATTCTTTGTACTCATATCTGCATGTGCATGTTTTCTTGTATGGTCTGTTTATTCTTTGTACTCATATCTCCATGTGCATGTTTTCTTGTATGGCCTGTTTATTCTTTGTACTCATATCTGCATGTGCTTGTTTTCTTGTATGGCCTGTTTATTCTTTGGACTCATATCTGCATGTGCATGTTTTCTTGTATGGCCTGTTTATTCTTTGTACTCATATCTGCGTGTGCATGTTTGTTTGTTTTTTGGGTTAAACAATTAGCGTTTAACAAGGTGATGTTCTAAACTAACCTCAATTTGTTTTCCATTATTTAGGGGCAGAGTGAAGACTACGGCGTCATCGCCGTCAAAGACGGCGCTCTCGTCCCCTCTCCCCAACCCCCAGCCAAACCTCCTCTACCCAAAATACCCCAAATTCCCCCTCCTCCCCAGCCTGCCCAGACCCTGTCGCCCATCCCTCTGTGCTAGTTCCCCTCCATCCCAATTCCCCCTCCCCTCAACCCACCCCTCTCTTGACCACCCCATCGCCGGAATCGGTGATCACCCCTCCCACCTCCTTGGGAAATTTGTCCACCTCCGAGGAGGACGAGGGAGTTGTTTCGGGGCCAGCCGTCATTCATAACGGTATGTTTCCTTTTTTGTTGTTGAAAATGTGTTGATCTAATCCTTTGTCTGTGCCTTTTCCTTTTTTTGGTTTGCCAAAAGTTTTGTTATATATCTGTTGGTATTTACATTTCACTGCTGATTTCCCCATACACATATCCCACATGGCAAAACAGTCAAACTTGTCTGTCTGGCTTCCGTTTTGTTTTTTTTTATGGTTTTTTGTTTGTCCATTTTTGGGGGCTTCTGGGTTTTGGTTAAAATGTGCTTTTTGCCACACTATTGTCACTTTTTGATAACTCTCTTTTGCTTGTGTTTTTTTGGAGATTCTTAAATTATGGATTCATTGTAGTAAGCACCACAATTTTCTAACCCACAGAGGACCAGAGGCGTTTGGCGGACCTAGCCGGGTGCGTCCAAGTTATGCGGGGACACGTGATCGGCCTGCTGGTGGTCCTAGATCGTATGGCAGGGATCCTGCGTCCCTAATTTTTTTATTTTATCCTCAAATTATTTTTCATAATTAAAAAGTTACATTTTGAGTTTAGTCTCATTCCTTGTCTCAAAATCTTAGATTGTTTAAACTTACATAAGTAGACTCTTGCAGCAAGTATTTGCAACTAATGTCACTAAGATTGTGTTATGTTGTTTTTTTTAAAGCAGGCACATGAAACAGCTAACAGTAACAATCAGTTTTGCGAGTTTTCATTTTTTTCTTTTTTCACTTTAAATATTTTACATGTTCCAATTTTGGGGGAAACCTGCTTAGGCCGAGATTCCAAAGCATACTGATTCTACATAATACCTTTAGGTGCTGGTTTGGACCCACAAAGCATAGTTAAATAATGTGCAAATTGCGACATTACAGGATTAACCCTTAAGCAAATTTAACGTGGGTGAACCTGCTTACACTTGGTTGTAATGTACAAGAAAATTTTTGGAATTACAAAAGCAAAAAATGTATTCACCACATAAACAAAAAACAAAAGTGTTGGTTCACAAACAATACACACAGTGATAACAAAATGTAAAAACCAGCAAACACCATAAGAAAAATTAAAAGAAAAATCAAGAACTGGTTGACGAATGAGCATGCCAACATGATTCAACAAATGTTGCGTTTCAAATTTGGGTCCAGAATATATATCCAATGTGTCCCCATGAAGTTATTTTTGGGTAGCAGGAAGTAGTCATCATTTCAGTCCAAAAGATTATAAAATAAAACACAAGATGGGAAATAATAAACCAATTAATTTGATGGTCTCAAAAAATCCTTACGACATTGTGTCAAAGAACTTCTTTTGTGCCAATAATTACCTAAAATATCTGGCCACCACATCATCACGTATGGCCCCCCCACATACTGACCTCCGACCAACCACGGGTGGGCCATCCTCAGGCAAGGCATCCTCTGGCTGCATTGGGACACCACTCCTTATGGCGATGTTGTGAAATATCCCACACAGGACCACAATTTTCGAAACCATATCCGGCAAATACATGAGTTCGCCACCAGAGCAGTGGAGGCATCTGAATCGGCCTTTTAAAAGGCCGATACAGCGCTCCACCACTTGCCTGGTGGCTGTAAGTGTGGAATTAAAATTACTTTGTGGCCCTGGTGTGGGAGCCAAATAAGGAGTGAGCAGCCAGGGCGTGCAAGGGTAGCCACTGTCTCCTGTGAAAAAGAAGTGACAACATCAGGAACACTGTGTATCAAGCTTAGCATTGGTATGTACTAAAGGTCTCCACTTACCCAGAAGCCACGCATCACCAGCTTGTAGGTTGTCTAATATTTGCCATATCCCTGATTGCCGGATGACGAATGAGTCATGTGCACTCCCGGGTAATTTTGCATTCAGGGACAGGATCTGGAGGGAGGCATCACATACCACCATTACATTCAGTGAGTGATAGTGTTTGCGGTTCCTAAAAATGGCCTCCAGCCGTGCTGGAGGCTGAAGTGGTATGTGAGTACCATCCACAACCCCTATGATGTGTAGGAAGCCAGCTATTTGGTAAAAATTGGCCTTGGCCACACTAAGGGCACCCATATCCAAAGGCATTTTAATAAAATGATGGAGGTGCTTGAAAAGGGCCTCCATCACTGCCCTCAGAATCCTTGAAAAGGAGGATTGGGATATTCCCGCAACTATTCCCACCGTGGTTTTAAAGGATCCTGAGGCACAGAAATGTAACACCGCCATAAATTGCGTAAGTGGTGGTATTGCTGTAGGACTGTCAATTTGCCGCTCAAGATCACTCTCTATTAATGAGAGAGTGTCTATGATGATTTGGGGCGGAAGACGGTAGCGTCTTAACACCTCATCATCGGGCATTCCAAAAAGGGTGACACGTGTTTGATATATCTGGGGCCTTGCACGCCTATGATGCCTACGCCTGGGACGAGATTGAGGTTGGTCGGCTTCCGGGAGCATGGCCAGAACAATCCGACCAAGATCAACCTGAAATGGCAAGAAATGAATGTAAGGTTTGTTTGCCCCCCCAAAAAATGAAAAATACTTATCTTTACGATACAATCCAATGATGCTTACATGCCGGGGTATTGTCATGATTTACAAAGCCTAAAAAACAAAATACCCGAACAAGGTAAAAATGTTTGGTGGCCATTTAGGATTCTTAATTTGGTAAAAGACAAAACATAAAAGGGGATAAACACACATTTCTCCAAAAAGCAAACCGACAGTGCACAGATTTCCACAATTTGGGGCCCAAAAAACAACCAAGATTGCTAACGGTAAATATCACCCAATTTAACTACAGAAAATAAGCAGACAAAAATGCGCTAATTAGTTCGCAATTTAACTACAGAAAATAAGCAGACAAAAATGCGCTAATTAGTTCGCAATTTAACTACACAAAATAAGCAGACAAAAATGCGCTAATTAGTTCGCAATTTAACTACAGAAAATAAGCAGACAAAAATGCGCTAATTAGTTCACAATTTAACTACAGAAAATAAGCAGACAAAAATGCGCTAATTAGTTCGCAATTTAACTACAGAAAATAAGCAGACAAAAATGCACTAATTAGTTCGCAATTTAACTACAGAAAATAAGCAGACAAAAATGCGCTAATTAGTTCGCAATTTAACTACAGAAAATAAGCAGACAAAAATGCGCTAATTACTTCAGACATTTCGGAAACACAAAACCAAAGGAAAAAACTGTAAGGTGCACAAAAGTTGCATAAAAAATGACATGAACATTTAACAAACAAGTGAAAATCCAAACTTACCAATACAGGATATATAAGTCACCGGACAAAAAGGTCGTTGGGGCAGAGCCAAAAGAAACCTACAAAAGGATAATTTTGAAAAATTTAGAGAGCAAAAAAAAAGGATATCCAAATTGAACAAAAGGAAGACGTCAAAAAACTTACCAAAAAAATACACCACAACTAAAAGAACCACACCAAAAAAGCGAACGGAAAGATAACTCCAAAAAAACGCACAGAAAAAAACGCCAAACACCGCCAAATACAATTCCCGCCAACAATCCACTCCGACCAACGTAACCTCCAACAACCAACACCCGCCACCTAGACTCGAGACGGCCAAAGCCATAAATAGTGTTTCTTTTCCCACTCAAATTAAGGAGGGATCATAGGAACGCACAATCAATGATGCGGCCGAATAATAAGGACGCATGTATAAATACGTTACGAGCAAAAAAAAACGGTCTGGTGTATTTCTTGGTTTGGAATAAGAAATGGCTACAGACCAGCCAAACAATGGCCAAGAGGCGGCCGGTAAGTTTTTCAGGCATTTCCAAACAAGGATTATTTTGAGACAAAATATAGTGAAAGTTTGCAAGCTAAAATTTCACAATTTTATTGAAAATAGGTGTGGAGGATGACATGGAAGAGGCTGCTGGGCCCAGTATTCCGGGAAAAGCAGGGAAAAAGAAAAGGCAGCCACAATTCACAAGAAAGGAGATGGAGGTTTTGGTTCAGAAGTGTGTGGACATCCTGCCACAGGCAGACAGGAATATGGGTGCAAGCCAGAAGTGGAGAATGTGGGAGGAGATAGCCAGTGCTGTCAATAGGGTGGGTGATTATGTCCGTCTAGCCCGGGATGTCAAACGGCGGTAAGTAAAAACTTGACCCCCCCAAAAAAACAGATTGAAATAATGCAGGAATAATGCCTACTTTTTCACCCACAGATGGCAAGACTTCAAATATCGCCTGAAACAAAAAATGACTGACAGGGCTAGGCATGCAAGGGGGACAGGTGGGGGTCCCACCCCTGTGTCATTGGAGTTTAATGATTTGGAAGAGCTGGCACAGGGGTGTGTGCAGGATGTGGAGGTGTTTGGCGTGTCCAACATGGATACGGACATGCCAGACTTTGCGGCTCCTCATGTTGTCCCAGGTAAATGTTGTGATGTAACCAACTCTGAAATGTTAATGTGACAATATGTAGATTGTAATGTTCCTATTTTCTCTTTTTTCTCACAGAGACACAGGCGGATGAGTCTGCTCCAGAGGGGAGCCTTGGCCGCAGAATTTCTGCTGGCTCTGCAGGGGAGGAACCAGTACATCCAGCTGAGGACCCTGCAGAAGCCAGTCCTGGGCAATCCCCCTCGCAGGCAGTGGCACTCCTCACAGAACGCAATTTTAAATCGGATTCCCATACAGAGATTCTGCAGAGGATGGACGCCAGTCTGCTACGGGTGGCTGAGGCCCTGGAGCAAAATGCGGCGGCCTACGTGACCATTGGTCAGGCCCTGGCTGAAAATACCAGGGCCAACATCTGAATTGCCAATGCCCTGGAGCAGCTCGTTCGCCAGCACATGGTGGAGCCGACCTCCCTTCCTGCCGGAACATCAGGATCCTCCACCTCTGGCACAACAACAGCCATTCCTCCAAATGTGCCTAGCCCTGTGCCTAGTCCAGAGGCCACAACATCTGCCTCTGGACAGGCCAGCCAGAGGACATCCCGGAGCCGGTCTGGCGCCCACCCTACCCCAGCCAAACGGGGAAAGAAACGATGACAGCTTTGGCTACTTTGCCCACACTCCGTCTGTGCTTGCCCCATATTCCTTTCTGGCCAAAACTTCCCTCTCCTTTCTTGTGAATTGTTTTTATTAATTTTGTTGTTTTTGTGCCAAAAATATAATTTAAACAAAAAATATGTGTCAAATATTAGTGGGTAACAAGGACCCCAAAAATGTACGTGACAATGCACATGATTTGTTTAAAAATGTGTTTTGCAAATAAAACCTACAAATTGTTCTCAACTGTATTGTGACATTAATTGACAATTGTTATATAGTTAATTCTGTCCCACAAGGGAAAAACAAAGGCCCTCATTCAGAGCCGCACGTTAACAACAGTACGCTCGTTGCGTTCCGATGTTGACTAACCGCGCATGCGTCGGTGTTACACCGCGCATGTGCGTACGGCAGATTGCGAGCTTTTTTTCTCTCGTTCCTAAAATAGCGTACAGGAAGTGACATGTCAAATGTGATTGACAGAACAGGGCGTTTTTGGGTGTTGACGGGGGTGGAGATGAAAAAACGCAGGCGTGGCGAGGCGTTTTTGGGGCGTACATACATTAGCAGATGCGAACGTCAAATGTGTTCGGACCGTCTCATACGTCACTGAAACATCCGCTTTCCCTTCAAAATGCTCGCACAGCTTAGGGTCAGGATTACTCGACCACATTGGCGATGGCCTTCTCCTCCGTCCCGGGACTCCACGATGGTGCAGCGATTAATCGTGGCTGGTCAGTAAAGTAATTAGTGTTGGATTGAAATCCGGCTTGGTATGTGTTTGGAAAGCAGTTTATTGGGATAGCACAAAAGCGTACGCAGGTGGAAATCAGAGCTGCTAATGTCATGATTACATAATCAATTAGCGTACATTTTTGGGCTTTTATTTTGGCCACAATTTGGTGGTTATGGCCTATTGTAACAATAATGTCATCATCTTTTAATTAGCTCCCCTTTTTTTTGTTTACTGTGGAATTTGCATCGCTATGTGTTTTTTTAAACGTTCCTTAAAGAGGCCTTTTTTTTTAAAAAAGAGGGTCAGTTTTTGTGTTTAAGGCCAGGATTAAATGTAACCCATTTGTACAATAATGTCACAATACAATGTCAGTGTTTTGTTTTTAATTTATTGTTTACACACAAACAAATTGGCATAATATTGTATTGCCTTTTTTTGTGGCCAAGATATTTGATAAAAAAAAAAAAAAAACATAACTACTAACATAAGCGTAAATACAAAATTTAAAAACATTTCACAAGAAAGGAGAGGGAAGTTTTGACCAGAAAGGAATATGAGCCAAGCACAGAAGGAAAGTGGGAAAAGTCGCCATTGCTGTCACCGTTTTCTCGCCCGTTTGGCTGGGTGAGGGTGGGCGCCAGACCGGGTCCGGGATGCCATCGGGCTGGCCTGTCCAGAGGCAGATGTTGTGGCCTCTGGACTAGGCACAGGGCTAGGCACATTTGGAGGATTGCCTGATGTTGTGCCAGAGGTAGAGGATCTGGATGTTCCGGCAGGAAGGGAGGTCGGCTCCACCATGTGCTGGCGAACGAGCTGCTCCAGGGCATCGGCGATGCGGATGTTGGCCCTGGTATTTTCCGCCAGGGCCTGAGCAATGGTCACGTTGGCCGCAGCATTTTGCTCCAGGGCCTCAGCCACCCGTATCAGACTGGCGTCCATCCTCTGCAGAATCTCCGTATGGGAATCCGATTTAAAATTGAGTTCTGTGAGGAGGCCCACTGCCTGCGAGGGGGCACGCCCTGGACTGGCTTCTGCAGGGTCCTCAGCCGGATGTACTGGTTCCTCCCCTGCAGAGTCAGCAGAAATTCTGCGGCCAAGGCTCCCCTCTGGAGCAGACTCATCCGCCTCTGTCTCTGTTAGGAAATTGGAGAAAAGACTCACATTAGAATCTACATATTGGCACAATAGCATTTCTGAGTTGGTGACATCACAAGACTTACCTTGGCCAACATGAGGAGCCGCAAAGTCTGGCATGTCCGTATCCATGTTGGACACGCCAAACACCTCCACAGCCTGCACACACCCCTGTGCCATCTCTTCTAAGTCTGTCAACTCCAATGACACAGGGGTGGGACCCCCACCTGTCCCCCTTGCATGCCTAGCCCTGTCGGCAAGTTTTTGTTTTAGACGATATTTGAAGTCTGCCCATCTGTGGAATGAATTTGGAACCATTATCCTTTTTTTTACAATGGGGTTTGTTTATAGGATGGGAAAGTGTTTACTTACCGCCGTTTGACATCCCGGGCTAGACGGACATAATCACCCACCCTATTGACAGCAACGGCGACCTCCTCCCACATTCTCCACTTCTGGCTTTGGCTCATATTCCTGGCTGCCTGGGGCAGGATGTCAACGCACTTCTGGATCAAAACCTCCATCTCCTTGCTTGTGAAATGTGGCTGCCTTTTTTTTTTTGCAGCTTTGGCGGGTTGACTGGGGCCAGCAGTCTCTTCCATGTCATCCTCCTCACCTATTTGGGTAAATATGCAGATTTAGCCACTTCACAACTTGCACAATATTATGTTTTAAAATACTCATTGACACAAAATGCATGAAGGCCTTACCGCCGCAATTTTGACCATTGTTTCCCTGGTTTGAAGCCATGTCTCTGCTTCCAGCATGAAATCATCCAGAAATTCTATGTGATTTCGTGACGTATTTATACATGCGTCGTTAGTTTGCGGCCGCATCATTGATTGTGCGTCCCTATGATTCATCCTTAATTTGTGCGGGAAAATAAACACTATTTATGGCTTGGTGTGTGTGGATTCGAGGTGGGGTTGTTGGAGTGTTGTCGGTTAAGTGGTTTGGATTTGGTTGGTTGGTTGCGTTTGGAGGATTTTGGAGAGTTGTTTTTTTGTTTGTTTTTGCTACATTTCTTTGGTTTTTCCGTTCGCATTTTTTTCATTTTTTCAACATCCTTTCCTGATTTGGTAAGTTTTGTGCATTCAAATTTGTGGCCAATTGGTGTATTCTTCTGTTTTGTGGTTAGTTAATTTGTTTAACACTCATTTCATCTTTTTAAGTTTTTTTTTGTTTTCGGACCCAAAGAAGTTTTTTGAGGACATCTTATATATTCGAGTTGGGTAAGTCCATTTTTTGTCTTGCATTTGCGAATGAATTACGGCATTTTTGACTGTTGGTGTAGCGCCTTGCATTTGCGAATGAATTACTGCATTTTTGACTGTTGGTGTAGTGACTTGCATTTGCGAATAATTTACCGCATTTTTGACTGTTGGTGTAGTGACTTGCATTTGCGAAAAATTTACCGCATTTTTGACTGTTGGTGTAGTGACTTGCATTTGCGATTAATTTACCGCATTTTTGACTGTTGGTGTAGTGACTTGCATTTGCGAATAATTTACCGCATTTTTGACTGTTGGTGTAGTGACTTGCATTTGCGAATAATTTACCGCATTTTTGACTGTTGGTGTAGTGACTTGCATTTGCGAATAATTTACCGCATTTTTGACGGCTTATTCATCATATAATCCAGTTTTGCTTTTCCCTTTTCCATTTTTTGGGTCCATTTGAACCCTATTTGACGTACGGTGTGCAATGTAGTTTTCATCGATGGCCAAATGTGTTTTTCCGCTATTTTCTGTGTTGGCTTGCAACAATTTTTAAACCAAAAAAACACCCTCTAAATTTTTGAAGTCTCATTGTTGCCTTTTTTACAGTTTATACGTATCATGACAATACCCCGGCATGTAAGCAGCTATGGATGGTATCAGAAAGCTAAGTTGTTTTTTCTTACTTTTGGGGTGGGTCAAAAGCCTTACATTGTAAACTTTGAATTTCAGGTAGATCTGGGGCGAATTGTTCTGGCCCTGCTCCCGGAAGACGACCAACCTCAAACTCGTCCCAGGCGTAGGCATCGTAGGCATGCAAGGCCCCAGATATTTCGAACACGTGTCACCCTTTTTGGAATGCCCGATGATGAGGTTTTAAGACGCTACCGTCTACCTCCCAAAATCATCATAGACACTCTCTCATTAATAGAAAGTGATCTTGAGCGGCAAATTGACAGTCCAACAGCAATACCACCACTGACGCAATTTATGGCGGTGTTACATTTCTGTGCCTCAGGATCGTTTCAAACAACGGTGGGAATAGTGGCGGGCATCTCCCAATCCTCCTTTTCCCGGATCCTGAGGGCAGTGATGGAGGCACTTTTCAAGCACCTCCATCATTTTATTAAAATGCCTTTGGATATGGGTGCCCTTAGTGTGGCCAAGGCCAATTTTTACCAAATAGCTGGCTTCCCACACATCATAGGGGTTGTGGATGGTACTCACATACCACTTCAGCCTCCAGCACGGCTGGAGGCAATATTTAGAAACAGGAAACACTATCACTCCCTGAATGTAATGGTGGTATGTGATGCCTCCCTCCAGATCCTGTCCCTGAATGCTAAATTACCAGGAAGTGCACATGACTCCTTCGTCATCCGGCAATCAGGGATATGGCAGAAATTAACCAACCTACAAGCTGGTGATGCGTGGCTTCTGGGTAAGTGGAGACCTTTAGTACATAACAATGTTAAGCTTGATACACAGTGTTCCTGATGTGGTCTATTTTTGTTCACAGGAGACAGTGGATACCCTTGCATGTCCTGGCTGCTCACTCCTTATTTGGCTCCCACACCAGGGCCACAAAGTGCGTATAATTCCGCACTTACAGCCACCAGGCAAGTGGTGGAGCGCTGTATCGGCCTTTTAAAAGGCCGATTCAGATGCCTCCACCGCTCTGGTGGCGAGCTCATGTATGTGCCGGATATGGTGTCTAAAATTGTGGTCCTGTGTGGGATATTTCACAACATTGCCATAAGGAGTGGTGTCCCAATGCAGCCAGAGGATGCCTTACCTGAGGATGGCCCCCCCGAGGTTGGTCGAAGGTCAGTATGTGGGGGGGCCATACGCGATGATGTGGTGGCCCGATTTTTTAGGTAAGTTTGTTCAAAACTCCAGTGTTTATACCTAATGTGTTTGTTTTTTTTGGCAAACATCTAATTTTTTTTAAATTTTCTCACCATCTTCTGTTTGTTCACATAATCTTTGGCACTCCAACGCTCACTACTTCCTGCTACCCTTACCAAACCTGGATCTGGTCCTTTTGGGCATATATTCTGGAACCCATATCGCAACGCCATGTTTGTGGAATCATGTTGGCATGGTCCTTCGTCAACCAGTTCTTGATTTTGTGTTTTTTTTTTTTTTTTTCTTGGTATGTGTTGTATTTGAATTTATCACTGTGTATTTTTTTTGGGAGTGACCACTTTGTTTTCTCTGTTATGTGGTGAATAAATGTTTGAAGAGTGAAATGGTCTTCCTTTTTTGGGACGTTAACAGCAAGTGTAACAAGGTTAACACAAGTTACATTTGACTAAGGGGTAAACCAGTACTGACGCCAGTTGAGCAAAACTGAAATATGTTTTCAGCTTTCCAATCCACACCAAAAGGAAGCCTGGCCCAACCTTGGGATTTGTAAGATTGGCCTAAGCAGCTTGCGCACCAAGTAGGAACCTGGAAAATGTAGAAATCTGAAATTGACACTACACCCAAAAAGGGAAATTACATTGTTACTGTTATGTGTTTCTGGTGTCTGTTTGACATACAAAGACAAAACACAATCTAACTTTTAAAAAAGGGAAATCCTTGCAGGAACTTATGTCAGGCTAAACTATCTTGCTTTTGGTTTTTAAAAATGAGCCACAACGTATATTTGTCTTTAAAAATTTATTTGGCAAATACAACAAAAAAAAAAAAACTAATGCCGAAGGAGGCCAGACAGCCGGTCGAGGGCCACCAGAAGGCCGATTACATGGTGGCGCATCTGCCCCACAACATCCGCCACCTCTTGCCGACGCCTCTGTTCCTCTGTGGGTGAGAAAAGTGTGTGGGTTAATACAACAATAGGGACTCCACAGAAAAACATTAAAAAAAAAACAAATCACTCCTAAACCCAAAAACATAAATAAAAAGGGTGGGCTGGCCAAAATACAAGGCCTAGGTACAAATTCCCACAGGTATGATATGTGTATGCTTAAATCACCAGGAAGAGGTAAAGGCAAACCTTCACAATCAACAAAAGTCAAGCCACAAAAACACGAAGAAAGGCACGACACATGATTACATACAAACAGTTTGTGGTTTAAAAAATAAAAATAAAAAACATACCGGGAAACAAATCGGGAGCTCCGGCAAAACCTCCATGATCCTCCTCGGAGGATCCGTCATTCCCCAAAGAATGGGGCGGAGTTATGCTGGACTCCGGGGAGGGGGTAATTGGAAGAGGGGTGGGTGGAGGAGAGGGGGAAGTGGGACGGAGGGGAAGGAGGCCCGACATTTCCGGGAGAGGGTCTGGGAAGGATGGGGAGGAGTGGGGAATAGGCGAAAGATTTGGGGTGGAGTGTTGGCTGGGGGTTGGGGAGAGTGGGCGGGAACGCCGACATTGACGGCGGAGTCTTGGCTGTCCCCCTAAAATATGTCAAATACATTGCGTTTAGTTTATGGACAAATCCGGGCAAACAAACAAAAAAAAAAAAAGAAAAAAGAAATAAAACCAAAAAAAAATAGCAGTAGAATTAAAAATTCATAAAAAGAGGGAAAACATGCAGACGCAGATATGAGTACAAATAATAAATAGAACAGACAGGAAAACATGCAGACGCAGATATGAGTACAAATAATAAATAGAACAGACAGGAAAACATGCAGACGCAGATATGAGTACAAATAATAAATAGAACAGACAGGAAAACATGCACACGCAGATATGAGTACAAATAATAAATAGAACAGACAGGAAAACATGCACATGCAGATATGAGTACAAATAATAAATAGAACAGACAGGAAAACATGCACACGCAGATATGAGTACAAATAATAAATAGAACAGACAGGAAAACATGCACACGCAGATATGAGTACAAATAATAAATAGAACAGACAGGAAAACATGCACACGCAGATATGAGTACAAATAATAAATAGAACAGACAGGAAAACATGCACACGCAGATATGAGTACAAATAATAAATAGAACAGACAGGAAAACATGCACACGCAGATATGAGTACAAATAATAAATAGAACAGACAGGAAAACATGCACACGCAGATATGAGTACAAATAATAAATAGAACAGACAGGAAAACATGCACACGCAGATATGAGTACAAATAATAAATAGAACAGACAGGAAAACATGCACACGCAGATATGAGTACAAATAATAAATAGAACAGACAGGAAAACATGCACACGCAGATATGAGTACAAATAATAAATAGAACAGACAGGAAAACATGCACACGCAGTTTGCCCCACAAACACAAACATTAAAACCACAATACATAACACTTACTTGCCAGGATCTGCATGCGAAAGCATGCCAGCAAGCGGGGCGTTCGCCGTTGCAGGTCGGACCACCTGCGCTCCAGCTGCCCGATGTTGCGGCGTGATCCGAAGGACCGCAGGCGGGACCGTACCTCCGCATACGCGGAGCGCTTCTGCCGGTTGGTCATGGGTTCTGGCTGGCTGGTGATCCGGCGATCCATGACCTCCGTAAGCACCAGCAGCTCACGCCTGGTGAATGCGGAGGCTCTCATGATGGCAATGGTGTTTTTCTTAAAAATCATTTTTGATAAAGTGTGTAAAAATTTTCTGATTGGCTAATGTATTTTGGAAATTAACAGGAGCAATTTTATTGGTTAGTGTATGAGTCATGTGTTCGACAGGGCCAGAAATCTCTGGAGAGTTAGGATAGGCTTGATGCAGTGACATGCGTAAGCAAATTTACATAAAGAAATGAACCCAGGGAAATATGCGGGGATACACAGCAATAGTACAATTGTTTAATTGTGGTTCACATGTTTTTTAAACAATAAAAGCGAATGTTTCATCCGTACGTATTCTGCGGGTAAACACAAACACAGACAAGAGTAAAGTTTCTTGCATTGTGTTGAAAAAAAACAAACAATTAAGCTAATTGATACATTGATTGGCATGATACGATTGATGGAGGTAGGCAGAATAAAGGAGCAGGTAATCGACATCTGACAAGGCCACTTCCTGTTTATACTTGTGCGTGCGTTCCTTTCAAGCCATTTCGGGGATGTACGCTCGCTATTTCGTACGCTCGTTAGTTAGAGGAGGGGTCGTCAGAGTTTAGGGAGGAATTTTAGATGCGAACGAAAATACGAGCGAGCCATTGAATTTAAATATTTTTGTACGTACGCCTAACGTACGTGCGCCCGCTTGCGTGCGGCTCTGAATGAGGGCCAAAATCTGAGTTTGGAACTTTCCCAAAATCAAGGGTTAAAACAAAATGTTACTTTAAGGAACACTTTGGAATAAATGTAAAAAAAAAAAAGCAGACCAATGCAAAAGGTTACAATACACACAAAGATGATTACAATATTGTTACAAAATGCAAAAATACTAACCAAATTGTAAAATACATTCCTACCAAAAAACGCTAATTGATTGTGTAATCCTGAAATTAGCAGCCGAGATTTTCAGCTGCGTACGGTTTTGTGCTATTACAAAGTGAGAAAAGAAAAAAAAACATGACAAGTTGGTTTTCAATCCAAAATTGATTGTTTATCTGACAAGCCGTGATAAATCGATGAAACATCGCGGAGGCCTGGGCAAAAGGACAAGGCCATCGCCATTGTGGTCGAGTAATCCAGACCCTAAGCTGTGCGAGCAGTTTGAACGGAAAGAGGATCAGCCAGTGACGTATGAGTTGGTACGAACACATTTGACGTTCGCATGAGCTAATTTATGTACGCCCCAAAAACGCCTCACCACGCCTGCGTTTTCCCATCTCCACCCCCGTCACCGCCCAAAAACAGCCTGTTCTGTCAATCACATTTGACATGTCACTTCCTGTTCGCAATTTGCCGAACGAGTGAAAAAAAACTCGCAATCTGACGTACGCACATGCGCAGTGTTACACCGGCGCATGCGCGGTGTCACAACATCGGAACACAATGAGCGTACTGCTGTTAACGAGCGGCTCTGAATGAGGGCCACAGTTAGTTAAAAATGCTATCCAAGTATTTCTATGAAGAGGGTCACATTTCTGTTAGAACTATGGGCCTGATTCAGACCCGCTCGCGAGCGCTGAGCACTCGCAAGCGGGTTGATGTTGGCCAAGTGCGCATGATGGAGCCGGCTCCGTCATGCGCATGCACGAGACCCGGATAGCGACGGGCAAACCGTCACTCCGGGTCTCGTACCAAAGGGGGCGTGCTGTCGATGTTGAGTGACAGCACGCAGCCTTTGGTGGGCATGCCGGGGGTGTCGCTGCCCAGACGGAGGCGTTCCCATGGGAACGCCTACCGTCTGGGGCCGGCCCCACTGACATCACAAGTGATGTCAGTGGAGTGCTCCTGGCTCTGTTTGAGCCAAAAGCACTCCAGGGCTTGCGGCCACGAGACCCTACCACAAGGATCTCGTCGCAAGCCCGATGGTCGCGATGGTCTTGACCACCGCGACCATCTTCCTGGCCGCTCGCTACAGCTGTGGGTGGTCACCCACAGCTATATGAGCGGCCAGGAGGCCGCTCTAAAAATTAAGAAGGATGGCCCTGATTCAGAGTGTGCGCTCTGTCAGAGCGTCCGGCTCTGAATCAGGGCCTATGTGTTCGTGATTAAATGCTGGGGCTTTCACTGAAGCTGGGGGCCACATGCAAGACTTTAGTGTGCCTCATCCAGTTGGGCAACCAGTTGCACACCCCTGGTTTACAATGTAATAGATTTGTATTGTGCCATTTGTCTGTAGATTGTAGAAAATGTTCATGTCCAGTAATCATGTCATGTTAATGGTTGTATAGCATATAACAGAATTGTATCATTATCATTATCATGTCATTATTAATGTTATTTTATTATTCCTTAATTTATATATCACCAACATACTCCACAGTACTTCCAGTGATGATGACATGTCAGTTAAGCGTCACGTATATTATAATACAATTCTATTGTATTTATCATGGCAATTGGTCAGGTCATGGCGGATGAGTGTTATACTCTACATAGAGCGTGACAATATTATATATTGGTGATGTCCAGTGTAAGGACATCAAATCCAGTCCTCGGGAAACACTAACAGTGCATGTTTTCCAGATCTCCTTGCTGGAAAACACATGTATTGACTGAAAGATTTTAAAAGGTCTACAGGTGATTCTAATTATTTCACCTGTGATTCTGTGAGGAAGCGTGGAAAAAATGCACTGTTATTGTGTCCCGAGGACTGAAATTGAGAAGTGCTGATGCAAGGAATGTGCTATGTATTACCATTTGCGGCTGCCCCCCCATTTGTCCTTCACACAAAGGGCCTGATTCAGAGCCAGACGCTCTTTCAGAGTGCTAGCTCTGAATCAGTGCCCTCCCTCTCTTTTTTTAGAGCGGCCTCCTGGCCGCTCGCATAGCTGTGGGTGACCACCCACAGCTATAGCGAGAGGCCAAAAAGATGGTCGCGATGGTCAAGACCATCGCAACCATCGGGCTTGCGACGAGACCCTTGTGGTAGGGTCTCGTTGCCGCAAGCCCTGGAGTGCTTTTGGCTCTATCAGAGCTAAAAGCACTCCCACTGACATCACTTGTGATGTCAGTGGGACCGGCCCCAGACGGTAGGCGTTACCATGGCCCAGGCCCCCGCACGCCCACCAAAGGGGGCGTGCTGTCACTCACCATCGACAGCACGCCCCCTTTGTAGCGAGACCCATAGCGACGGCTTACCCGTCGCTATGCGGGTCTCGCGCATGTGCACGATGGAGCCGGCTCCCTCGTGCGCATGCGCACTTGGCCAACATCAACCCGCTTGCTAGCGCTCAGCGCTCACGAGCAGGTCTGAATCAGGCCCAAAGTCTTTTGGAAATATTTTAGTGTAGTAATTCTCCTGCTGTACTTGCACTGTCAGACAAATCGGGTGTGACCATGTATAATGGTCTCGAAATAGGAGGCCGTGAATTAAGCCTGGGGGCAAGACCTTCACCTTTGCCATTTGTCTTAAGGATATTCTATAATATTGTGGTAACCGGGACACAAAGATCTGGACATTTGACAATTTGTCTGGAGGAACCACAAGGGTGAAAGAGGGGGTAACTACTGTATAGGGAGCCCCAAAAATATGATAGTTTAGAAGGGATTCAAAACTAATCTCAGCTCTTTTATGGAAAAACTGACACTCTCTGATTCAGAAACATTTACCAATCCGAGTAAACTAGCAGCAGGTCGTCCAGGTATTTTACACAGTGGCCTGCTTTCTGATGGAGAAGAGAGACTACTGCTTCTATCAGTTAAGTCAGTGGTTCCCAAACTGTGCGCCGTGGCACCCTGGGGTGCCACGGGAAATTTGCAGGGGTGCCTCAGGTTGGTGATCCAGCACCAAATAAAATTATTTATGGTCAATGTAATGTAAATATGTGGACAAACAGACAGGGCCATCTCTTCCATTGGGCTTGTTGTCCAGTTGCCCAAGGACCCGAAGCTTGTAGGGGTCCGCCAACCCATCCCCCTGCAGCTGCGGCTAGTTGGTAAATTTGTGATATCTTTAATTAGCCGGCCGCCGGTGCACTGTATTCTGATTTCACCTCAAGGTTACACCCAGACAGCTATGGGTGACTGGAGCCACCACACAGAGGCCAGGACTCTGTGGGCGGCAATGCCAACCAATCAGTCCCTGTATCTGGCTAACAGGGTGCCTGGAACGGTACCCTGCAGGCAGAATCACAGATGCAGTGCCGCCTAGTACGTCCTCTGGATGCTCCAAATGGCAGACTGCAGCCATCCTGAGGATGCTCTGGGTAGTGCTGTTGTTCCAGTCATTTGTGGCCCCATCACCCCTGGGCATGATGTCATGATGTTATGCACTGAGGGGAGCGTAGCTGGCATTGGGTGACCTAACCCAAAGTTATGGCACTGCACCAAGAAAACAGGTGTTGACTAAGGAGAGATGTTCTCGTCTGTTGCAAGGTACAGTACATTACGTATGGTCATTGCTATATCTAATGTGTATGATTTGCCGCTGTACCAACTGGACTTTGATTCTGCCTTCTTAAATAGTGAGCTAGTGGAGGAAATTTACATGAAGCCACTGGAACACTGTAATGTTAATGCATTTCCAGAGGGAAAAGTATGTATGTGTACGTGGATGATTATTGATTGCTGGGCAGGAGAGACAGATACAGTAGCCGAAGTAAATTTGTTGCTAAGTACTGTAACTAGTTCAAATTAAAAGACCTTGGGCTAACACACCAACTGCTGGGTCTAAGATTGGGCAAAATTTGAATGTTGGGATTGCTACCAAAAAAGATACATTGAGGCAATGCTCAACAAATTTGGTATGGTGGACAATGAGAAGTTCACCTGAGAAGTTCCTTACTGGTAGAAACCAGTGGTAATAATATGAAGAGCATACAGCAGTTTGTGCAGCCCTAAGACAGATCTTGATCTTGCCATGTCTGGCTCAAGATGTTTCTTGCTAAGTTATACATAATCATTAAGTTAGTAAGATTGAGTTGGAGCATCTGTATGACCTCCCCATCAGATGCTGGTGATCATCAAGTTCTGCTCCTTAGCTCCTCCCAGCCGGAGGTAGAGGGCTGTACAACTAAAGTAAATGGTGAGCGTGGAAATGCCATATTGCCTACAGCCACAGTAATGCACATGTTTGTGAAATTTTTATAAGCGTCATGATGAAGCCTTGGCCAATTGAATATGTTTGACTATATTTGCATACACTCAAACATGCATATATACACGTTATCTCACCTAGCAGAAGCTAGTAATATATTTGGGCAGGTTTGTCAGCTTTTTTCAGTGGTTTCTAAAGCCACTGCTTAGTACATCAGGAGTTTCCATGTTTGTAATGGTAGAAACACTGATGGTGCTTCCATATACTATTGTTTTTTAAAGAGTGGATTTTCGGCAAGATTCCAGTGGTTTTGGCTTTTGTAAATCTACAAATGCAATCCTCCAAGTGAAATACTATACAGAACACATGAAATTGCTAAACTGCCATTTAGTAAGTCTACCCCCAATTCTACATTTAATGTGGTTTCCATAAATCAAAACTAGACCCCCAGTAGAGCAGGTTCCTCATGGGGTCATTGCAGCTCATGATCATTGCTTAATCACTTTCTAATACCCATAGGAGCCACGCTGCATCATGGTTTTTTTCACTTCCAGTCGAGTATAGCAAAGATATGGGAATGTGGCCAGATCATCCATTAGGCAACCTAGTGATCAGAGTTTAGAGATGGATCAAGATTGGAGGTTAGAAAGAAACCAAAACCAGTTTTCCAGTAAACTAGTTTCCTATGAGACTCTGGGACTGATTCAGAAATGGACGGATTTGCAGCTCTGCACACAAGCATCTGAGTAGTTCCGTCCATCTCATATGCAAATGCAGAAGGATGTGGCAGAGACCTGCTTGCTGCATTTGCCATCCCAGCACTTCGACCGACGTTGCAGGCTGGGACGACCATAGCAACCATCGAGACCGATGGTCACGATGGTTGCTTCTTTGGTCAGGCTGCAGGAGCTGAAGCTTCCCGCAGCCTGGCTGGTGCCTGCTCACGCAGGAAGCCAGGATTCTGCATTCACCAATGCATACCCTGGCCTCGTCCCTCCCGGAAAATGGAGGCGGCATGCCACTGCCCTGCCCCCCCGATAAGCTGCAACATGCCAATCATGCTGCAGCTTGGGGGTCTGACCATTGGAGATGTGCGTTCATCCTCGGATGAATGTACATCTCTGAATCAGGCCCTCTGTATGGGCACAATTGTTACAGATAAAGAAAAATGGAGAGCGCTGGACAGGTATAGCATTTAATGGTCACTATCAAAAAACATACATATAAAAACTAACAATAAGTCAATGGTTACAGTAAAATAAATGAATCATGAACCTAATTCAATAAAAGGCACCCTTCAAAAGAAAAGATGATCCACCACGATTTGCAAGAAGCAGTATATACGACGGCTGTAATAAGCATATATTAGCTGAAAAGTGTCTCATACATTCCACATCCAGCTCAAAAGCGTTAGTAGGTTAAGTTGTTAGTATTGACAAACAATGCTGCTTGAGTAATGTTACTCCACCTTGGTGAATATGAAATGGTAGCTCAAAGCAATGGGCAAGGGAAAGCCAGGGAAACTATTAGTAATCAGGCAGCAGTACAGATCTGTAAGGCTGTATGCCGGCATCCTGGCAGATGCAGCTGGGTGACGTCCATCCTGCCTCCCACAGGCTTCGGCGGTATGTAAGTCTCGGCCGCCTGGAAGGGAGATAAACAAAATAAATACCCAGCGCTAATCAAGGGGGAGAATCAAATAAAAGTGCAGCAGTGAACAAGGTGATTGTCAACTTACTAAGAAACTAAACACAAAAAAATTACTGCGCTCTAATATTCAGACAGGGACATCAGTGTGGCACACAAATCAATAAGAACAATTTAATCAGTTGCAAACAATAAATACACATACATAAACAATATATTAAAAATAAAATGAACCATACAGCAGTGATATACTGTCAAAAACTGCAGCAGATAAATCAGCATACATATAAAAATAATGAATGGTATATACACCACAATTGACTGTATTAGAGGGAGCTGATTAGACACAATAAAACAGAATGTGTAAAAATCAATCTCAAGGAGACCACAGTGTTGCTGTTACCAGTAACAGATCAATAGTATCCAAAAATGTAGCTGGTATAGGAAGTCTCTCATTTGCAACAAAGTATTGACGGGGATGTTTAAAGAGTCTGAAGTAAATCCTACTAATATTGGGAATTGATAGCCACGTCCATTTCTAGGATATAAAATTAGTCTGAGTTGTTTAAGTGATGATTGAAAAATGAACTCAGGACCTCATTCAGAGCCGGACGCTATTTGCGCTCGCTCGTTCAGAAAAAGGGGCTGGCTATTTAAATTGAGCGTTTACTCTTTGCGGTCTGTTGACGCCTCCATGTATGAACGAGCGAACAAAACATGCGGTCGTTATTTTCTAAAAAACGCCAGTGGCCGCTCGCATCATACGTCATCTCTGCTATTTATTAGATTAATCGAGTACATCGAAAGGCGTATGAACTGCTCGCTATTCTTGTGGTTGCATTTTCCTACCGCAATCATGCGAGCAGTTCAGGCTAAAAGACAACCAAGTGACGTGGTTGATGACGCTGCTTTGTTAATTATGCACTCCCTTAAAACGCCCGTTTTGACCTTTTGGCACGCCTGCGTTCGGATCTCCACTCCCCGTTTTCAAGCACCTTCCCCTGTTACCACCCACAAACGCCTCACCCTGTCACTCAAATTAGCAGGCATTCGCTATTTAGCGAGCACACTATTTCCGACCGCACTGACTGGTTCGCGCATGCGTATTACAACCCATACGCATGCGCAGATGTGCGAACATCGCTCGGTGCTAACGAGCGGCCGCTTACGAGCGGCTCTGAATCAGGGCCACAGTGCCTGATTCAGAGCCGCTCGTAAGCAACCGCTCGTTCGCTATAAGCGATGTTCGCACAACTGCGCATGCGTATGGGTCGTAATACGCATGTGCAAACCAGTCATTGTGGTCAGAAATCGTGCGCTCGCAAAACAGCGAGGGGCTGCTAATTTGATTGCCAGAATGTACCATTTGTGTGTGGTAACAGGGGAAGGCGCTTGAAAACGGGGGAGTGGAGATCCGAACGCAGGCGTGCCTAACGGTCAAAAGGGCGTTTAATGGGAGTGCATAATTAGTAAAGGAGTGTCATCGACCACGTCACTTGGTTGTCTTTTAGCCTGAACTGCTCGCAGTGATAGCGGTAGGAAAAACCTACCACAAGCACTGCGAGCAGTTCAGATGCCTTTCGATGTGCCCGATTAATCAAATAAATACCGGAGATAATGTGTGATGCTAACGGCAAAGGGGCGTCTTTACAAAATAGCGAGTGCATTTTTCGTTCGCTCGCTCAGACATAGAGGCGTCAACAAACCGCAATGAGCGAGCGCTCAGTTTAAATAGCCAGCCCCTTTTTTGGAACGACCGTCCGAAAATAGCGTCTGGCTCTGAATCAGGTCCTCAGTGAATAATTAATTGTAGAATCTAGTACAAAAAAATAATAATAATGGAGACATACATACCAGTCAATATGGTTTCTCTAGCAGCAGTGTCCGATAATAAACACTCAGGGCCTGATTCAGACCCTGAGTGTCAGGTCGATGGTGGCCCAGTGCACATGCACTCGAGACCCGGATAGCAACGGGCAATCCATCGCTCCGTGTCTCGTACCAAAGGGGGCGTGCTGTTGATGTTAAGTGACAGCACGCCCCCTTTGGTGGGCGGGCCAGGGGTGTGGCTGCCCAGATGGAGGCGTTCCCATGGGAACACCTACTGTCTGGGGCCGGCCCCACTGACATCACAAGTGATGTCAGTGAAAGTGCTTTCGGCTCTGTTACAGCTGAAAGCACTCTGAGGCTTGCGGCAATGAGACCCTACCACAAGGGTCTCGTCGCAAGCCCGATGGTCAAGACCATCGCGACCATCTTCCTGGCTGCTCGCTATAGCTGTGGGTGGTCACCCACAGCTATGCTAGCGGCCAGGAGGCCGCTCTAAAAAAACAAGGCCAGCCCTGATTCAGAGTGAGCGCTCTGTCAGAGCGTCCAGCTCTGAATCAGGCCCTCAGTGTCGTATTTGAGCAATGGCCCAGAGCCGCTGTACCGGGAGCAGGTGTGGAACTCCAAGGTCAACCGACAGCATGAGTGGAGGGGATTTCTTATCCACAGGCTCTCTCCACTCGGTGGCTAATGCTCAATGCCATGTCCCGGGGGCAATCCAGGCAATGTGTAGAATACACCAGCTCCCGTCTCTGGTGATGAACGGTAGCTGGCGCTGCGACCAAGGAGTAATCCCGATGGTAAGCAGGACACAGAGGCTCCCGTCTTTGGATCACAGACAGCAGTGCAGATACTACAGCAGAAAGACACTTTTGGATGCAAATGATTTGGAGTGTCTTTCTATATTTGAGTATTACAAGGGGAAGGGGTGATGATGGATAAAGAAACTAAGATATTTGATATACAAGGTTCTTCTTTCTATGTAGATAGATCTTTATTTAAAAAGAAGTCAAACTTTTATCCTCCCGAGCCAAAAA
>JAUIMM010003866.1:0-34722 GCA_031769625.1 Taudactylus pleione
TCTATACAATGTACCACAATACACCATATTCTATGTACCACTATACACCATATTCTATACTATGTACCACTATACACCAAATTCTATGCTCTGTACCTCTATACACAATATTCTATACTATGTACCACTATACACCATATTCTATACTATATACAACTATACAGCTCTACCCCGTAATCTATACCATGTACCACTATACACCATATTCTATACTATGTATCACTATACACCATATTCTATACTATGTATCACTATACACCATATTCTATACTATGTACCACTATACAGCGCTACACCATATTTTATGCTATGTACCACTATACAGCTCTACACCATGTTCTATACTATGTACCACTATACACCACATTCTATGCTATGTACCACTATACACCATATTCTAAACTATGTACCACTATACACCATATTCTATACTATGTACCACTATACACCACATTCTATGCTATGTACTACTAAACACCATATTCTATACTATGTACCACTATACACCATATTCTATACTGTGTACCTCTATACAACATATTCTATTCTATATACCACTATACAGTTCTATACCATATTCTATACTATCTACGACTATACACCTTATTCTATACTATGTACCACTATACAGCTGTATACCAAATTCACTACTATGTACCATTATAGAGCTCTACACCACATTCTATACTATGTACCACTATACATCATATTCTATACTATGAACCACTATACAGCTCTACATCACATTCTATATTATTTACCACTATACACCATATTCTATACTTTGTACCTCTCTACACCATATTCTGTACTATGTACCTCTATGCAACATATTCTAGACTATGTACCACTTTACACCATATTCAATACTTTATACCACTTAAAAGCTCTACCCCATATGCTATGCCATGTACCACTATACAGCTCTGTACCACATTCTATACTATGTACCACTATACAGCTCTACACCATATTCTATACTATATACTACTATACACCACATTCTATACTATGTACCACTATACACCATATTCTATACTATGTAACACTATACAGCTCTACACCATATTTTATACTATGTACCAATATTCAGCTCTACACCATGTTCTATACTATATACCACTATACACCATATTCTATACTATGTACCACTATAAATGACATTCTATACTATATACCACTATACACATTATTCTATACTATGTATCACTATACACCACATTCTATACTATATACCACTATACAGCTCTATACCACATTTTATACTATGTACCATTATACAGCTCTACACCACATTCTATACTATGTACCACTATACAACATATTCTATACTATGTACCACTATACAGCTCTTCATCACATTCTATACTATGTACCACTATACACCATATTCTATACTATGAATATCTATACAGCTCTACACAACATTCTATACAATGTACCACAATACACCATATACTATGTACCACTATACACCATATTCTATACTATGTACCACTATACAGCTCTACACTACATTCTATACTATGTACCACTATACAGCTCTACACCGTATTCTATACTATGTACTACTATACTCCATATTCTATACTATGTACCACTATACACCATATTCTACACAATGTACCACAGTACACCATATTCTATACTATGTACCACTATACAGCACTACACCATATTCTATACTATGTACCACTATACACCATATTCTATACTATGTACCACTATACACCATATTCTATACTATGTACCACTATACACTATATTCTATACTATGTACCACTATACACCACATTCTATACTATGTACCACTATACACCATATTCTATACTATGTACCACTATACACTATATTCTATACTATGTACCATTGTACAGCTTTATACCACATTCTATACTATATACCACTATACACCACACTCTATACTATGTTCCACTATACAGCTCTACACCACATTCTATACTATGTTCCTCTATACACCACATTCTATACTATGTACCACTATACAGCTCTACACCACATTCTATACAATGTACCACAATACACCAAATTCTATACTATGTACCACTATACATCTCTACACCACATTCTATACTATGTTTCTCTATACACCATATTCTATACTATGTACCACTATACACCATATTCTATACTATGTATCACAATACACCATATTCTATACTATGTACCACTATACACCGTATTCTATACTATGTACCACTATACAGCTCTACACCATATTCTATACTATGTACTACTATACACCATATTCTATACTATGTACCACTATACACCATATTTTATACTATGTACCACTATACAGCTCTACACCACATTCTATACTATGTACCACTATACAGCTCTACACCGTATTCAATACTATGTACTGCTATACACCACATTCTATACTATGTACCACTATACAGCTCTACACCATATACCTCTATACACTACATTCTATACTATGTACCACTACACCACATTCTATACTATGTACCACTATACACCACATTCTATACTATGTACTATTGTACACCATAATCTGGACTATGTACCTCTCTACACCATATTCTATACTATGTACCACTATACACCATATTCTATACTATGTACCACTATACAGCTCTACACCACATTCTATACTATATGACACTATATATCATATTCTATACTATGTAGCACTATACACCATATTCTACACTCTGCACCACTATACAGCTCTACACCATATTCTATGCTATGCACCACTATACATCTCTACACCAAATTCTATACTATGTACCTCTATATACCATATTCTATACTATGTACCACTATACACCATATTCTATAATATGTACCACAATACAGCTCTACACCATATTGTATACTTTGTACCACTATACAACACTACACCTTATTCTATACTATGTACCACTATACAGCTCAACACCATATTCTATACTATGTACCACTATACAAAATATTGTATACTATTTACCACTATACACCATATTCTATACTATGTACCAATATACAGCTCTACAACACATTCTATACTATGTACCACTGTACAGCACTACACCGAATTCTATACTATGTACTACTATACACCACATTCTATACTATGTACCACTATACAGCTCTAAAGCATATACATCTATACACCACATTCTATACTATGTACCGCTATACCACATTCTATACTATGTACCACTATACACCATATTCTATACTGCGTACCTCTATACACCATATTCTACACAATGTACCACTATACAGCTCTACACCACATTCTATACTATATGACACTATATATCATATTCTATGCTATGTAGCACTATGCACAATACTCTATACTATGCACCACTATACATCTCTACACCAAATTCTATACTATGTACCTCTATATACCATATTCTATACTATGTACCACTATACACCATATTCTATAATATATACCACAATACAGCTCTACACCATATTGTATACTTTGTACCACTATACAACACTACACCATATTCTATACTATGTACCACTATACAGCTCAACACCATATTCTATACTATGTACCACTATACACTATATTCTATACTATTTACCACTATACACAATATTCTATACTATGTACCAATATACAGCTCTACAACACATTCTATACTATGTACTACTATACACCATATTCTATACTATGTACCACTATACACCATATTATATACTATGTACCACTATACAGCTCTACACCACATTCTATACAATGTACCACTATACACCATATTCTATGTACCACTATACACCACATTCTTGACTATGTACCATTATACACCATATTCTATACTATGTAACTCTATACACCATATTCTATGCTATATACCACTATACAGCTTTACCCCATATTCTATACTATGTACCACTATACACCATTTTCTATACTATGAACCACTATACAGCTCTACACCACATTCTATACTATATACCACTATACACCATATTCTATACTATGTACCACTATACACCTCAACACCATATTCTATACTATGTGCCACTATACAGCTCTACACCATATTCTATACTATATACTACTATACACCACATTCTATACTATGTACCACTATACACCATATTCTATACTATGAGCCTCTATACACTATATTCTATACTATGTACCACCATACACCACATTCTATACTATGTACCACTATACATCTCTACACCACATTCAATACTATATACTACTATATACCAAATTCTATACTATGTACCACTATACACCATATTCTATACTATGTAACACTATACACCACATTCTATACTATGTACCATTAAACAGCTCTACACCACATTCTATACTATGTACCACTATATACCACATTCTATACTATTTACCACTATACAGCTCTAAACCATATTCTATACTATGTACCACTATACACCATATTCTATACTATGTACCACTATACACCATATTCTAAACTATATACCTCTATACACCATTTTCTATACTATGTACCACTATACACCATATTCTATACTATGTACCACTATACACTATATTCTATACTATGTACCACTACACACCATATTCTATACTTTGCACCTCTATACACTTTATTCTATACTATGTACCACTATACACCACATTCTATACTATGTACCATTATACAGCTTTATACCACATTCTATACTATGCAACACTATACACCATATTCTATACTATGTACCTCTATACACCATATTCTATACTATGTACCAATATTTAGCTCTACACCACATTCTAAACTTTGTACCACTATACAGCTCTACACCACATTCTATACTATGTACCACTATACACCATATTCTATACTATGTACCACTATACACCATATTCTATACTATGTACCACTATACACCACATTCAATACTATGTACCATTATACAGCTTTATACCACATTCTATAATATGTACCACTATACACCACATTCTATACTATAAACCACTATACAGCTCTACACAACATTCTATACTATGTTCCTCTATACACCATATTCTATACTTTGTACCACTATACAGCTCTACACCAAATTCTATACTATGTACCACTATACAACACATTCTATACTATTTACCACTATACACCATATTCTATACTATGTACCACTATACACCATATTCTATACTATGTACCACAATACACCACATTGGATACTATGTACCACTATACACCATATTCTATACTATGTACCACTATACATCTCTACACCATATTCTATTCTATATACCATAATAGAGCTCTGTACCATATTCTATACTATATAAAACTATACACCATATTCTATACTATGTACCACTAAACAGCTTTATACCACATTGTATACTATGTATTATTATACAGCTCTAAACCACATTCTATACTATGTACAACTATACACCATATTCTATACTATGTACGACTATACAGCTCTACACCACATTCTATACTATGTACCACTATACAACATAATCTATACTATGTAAAACTATACAGCTCTACACCTCATTCTATACTATGTACCACTATACACCATATTATATACTATGTACCACTATACAGCTCTACACCACATTCTATACAATGTACCACTATACACCATATTCTATGTACCACTATACACCAAATTCTTGACTATGTACCATTATACACCATATTCTATACTATGTAACTCTATACACCTTATTCTATACTATGTACCACTATACACCATATTCTATACTATATACCACTATACAGCTTTACCCCATATACTATACTATGTACCACTATACACCATTTTCTATACTATGAACCACTATACAGCTCTACACCACATTCTATACTATATACCACTATACACCATATTCTATACTATGTACCACTATACACCTCTACACCATATTCTATACTATGTACCACTATACAGCTCTACACCATATTCTATACTATATACTTCTATACACCACATTCTATACTATGTACCACTATACATCATATTCTATACTATGTAACACTATACACCACATTCTATACTATGTACCATTATACAGCTCTACACCACATTTTATACTATGTACCACTATATAACACATTCTATACTATGTACCTCTATACACCATATTCTATACTATGTAGCTCTTTACACCATATTCTATACTATATACCACTATACACCATATTCTATACAATGCACCACTATACACCATATTCTATACTATATACAACTATTCAGCTCTATCCCATATTCTATACTCTGTACCACTATACACCATATTCTATACTATGAACTTCTATACAGCTCTACACCATATTCTATACTATGTACCACTATACACCTCTACACCATATTGTATGCTATGTACCACTATACAGCTCTATTCCACTTTCTATACTATGTACCACTGTACAGCTCTACACCATATTCTATACTATATACTACTATACACCACATTCTATACTAAGTACCACTATACACCATATTCTATACTATGTAGCACTATATACCACATTCTATACGATGTACCACTATACAGCTCAACACCACATTCTATACTATGTACCACTATACACCATATTCAAGACTATGTACCACTATACACCATATTCTATACTATGTACCTCTATACACCATATTCTATACTATGTACCTCTATACACCATATTCTATACTATGTACCACTCACTATACACCACATTCTGTACTATGTACCACTATACACCATTTTCTATACTTTGTACCTATATACACTATATTCTATACTATGTACATCTATACACCATATTCTATACTATGTACCACTATTTAGCTCTACACCACATTCTATACTTTGTACCACTATACACTATGGCCCTCATTCAGAGCCGCACGTTAACAACAGTACGCTCGTTGCGTTCCGATGTTGACTAACCGCGCATGCGTCGGTGTTACACCGCGCATGTGCGTACGGCAGATTGCGAGCTTTTTTTCTCTCGTTCCTAAAATAGCGTACAGGAAGTGACATGTCAAATGTGATTGACAGAACAGGGCGTTTTTGGGTGTTGACGGGGGTGGAGATGAAAAAACGCAGGCGTGGCGAGGCGTTTTTGGGGCGTACATACATTAGCAGATGCGAACGTCAAATGTGTTCGGACCGTCTCATACGTCACTGAAACATCCGCTTTCCCTTCAAAATGCTCGCACAGCTTAGGGTCAGGATTACTCGACCACATTGGCGATGGCCTTCTCCTCCGTCCCGGGACTCCACGATGGTGCAGCGATTAATCGCGGCTGGTCAGTAAAGTAATTAGTGTTGGATTGAAATCCGGCTTGGTATGTGTTTGGAAAGCAGTTTATTGGGATAGCACAAAAGCGTACGCAGGTGGAAATCAGAGCTGCTAATGTCATGATTACATAATCAATTAGCGTACATTTTTGGGCTTTTATTTTGGCCACAATTTGGTGGTTATGGCCTATTGTAACAATAATGTCATCATCTTTTAATTAGCTCCCCTTTTTTTTGGTTTACTGTGGAATTTGCATCGCTATGTGTTTTTTTAAACGTTCCTTAAAGAGGCCTTTTTTTTTTAAAAAGAGGGTCAGTTTTTGCGTTTAAGGCCAGGATTAAATGTAACCCATTTGTACAATAATGTCACAATACAATGTCAGTGTTTTGTTTTTAATTTATTGTTTACACACAAACAAATTGGCATAATATTGTATTGCCTTTTTTTGTGGCCAAGATATTTTATCCAAAAAAAAAAAAAACATAACTACTAACATAAGCGTAAATACAAAATTTAAAAACATTTCACAAGAAAGGAGAGGGAAGTTTTGACCAGAAAGGAATATGAGCCAAGCACAGAAGGAAAGTGGGAAAAGTCGCCATTGCTGTCACCGTTTTCTCGCCCGTTTGGCTGGGTGAGGGTGGGCGCCAGACCGGGTCCGGGATGCCATCGGGCTGGCCTGTCCAGAGGCAGATGTTGTGGCCTCTGGACTAGGCACAGGGCTAGGCACATTTGGAGGATTGCCTGATGTTGTGCCAGAGGTGGAGGATCTGGATGTTCCGGCAGGAAGGGAGGTCGGCTCCACCATGTGCTGGCGAACGAGCTGCTCCAGGGCATCGGCGATGCGGATGTTGGCCCTGGTATTTTCCGCCAGGGCCTGAGCAATGGTCACGTTGGCCGCAGCATTTTGCTCCAGGGCCTCAGCCACCCGTATCAGACTGGCGTCCATCCTCTGCAGAATCTCCGTATGGCAATCCGATTTAAAATTGAGTTCTGTGAGGAGGCCCACTGCCTGCGAGGGGGCACGCCCTGGACTGGCTTCTGCAGGGTCCTCAGCCGGATGTACTGGTTCCTCCCCTGCAGAGTCAGCAGAAATTCTGCGGCCAAGGCTCCCCTCTGGAGCAGACTCATCCGCCTCTGTCTCTGTTAGGAAATTGGAGAAAAGACTCACATTAGAATCTACATATTGGCACAATAGCATTTCTGAGTTGGTGACATCACAAGACTTACCTTGGCCAACATGAGGAGCCGCAAAGTCTGGCATGTCCGTATCCATGTTGGACACGCCAAACACCTCCACAGCCTGCACACACCCCTGTGCCATCTCTTCTAAGTCTGTCAACTCCAATGACACAGGGGTGGGACCCCCACCTGTCCCCCTTGCATGCCTAGCCCTGTCGGCAAGTTTTTGTTTGAGACGATATTTGAAGTCTGCCCATCTGTGGAATGAATTTGGAACCATTATCCTTTTTTTTACAATGGGGTTTTTTTATAGGATGGGAAAGTGTTTACTTACCGCCGTTTGACATCCCGGGCTAGACGGACATAATCACCCACCCTATTGACAGCAACGGCGACCTCCTCCCACATTCTCCACTTCTGGCTTTGGCTCATATTCCTGGCTGCCTGGGGCAGGATGTCAACGCACTTCTGGATCAAAACCTCCATCTCCTTGCTTGTGAAATGTGGCTGCCTTTTTTTTTTTGCAGCTTTGGCGGGTTGACTGGGGCCAGCAGTCTCTTCCATGTCATCCTCCTCACCTATTTGGGTAAATATGCAGATTTAGCCACTTCACAACTTGCACAATATTATGTTTTAAAATACTCATTGACACAAAATGCATGAAGGCCTTACCGCCGCAATTTTGACCATTGTTTCCCTGGTTTGAAGCCATGTCTCTGCTTCCAGCATGAAATCATCCAGAAATTCTATGTGATTTCGTGATGTATTTATACATGCGTCGTTAGTTTGCGGCCGCATCATTGATTGTGCGTCCCTATGATTCATCCTTAATTTGTGCGGGAAAATAAACACTATTTATGGCTTGGTGTGTGTGGATTCGAGGTGGGGTTGTTGGAGTGTTGTCGGTTAAGTGGTTTGGATTTGGTTGGTTGGTTGCGTTTGGAGGATTTTGGAGAGTTGTTTTTTTGTTTGTTTTTGCTACATTTCTTTGGTTTTTCCGTTCGCATTTTTTTCATTTTTTCAACATCCTTTCCTGATTTGGTTAGTTTTGTGCATTCAAATTTGTGGCCAATTGGTGTATTCTTCTGTTTTGTGGTTAGTTAATTTGTTTAACACTCATTTCATCTTTTTTAGTTTTTTTTTGTTTTCGGACCCAAAGAAGTTTTTTGAGGACATCTTATATATTCGAGTTGGGTAAGTCCATTTTTTGTCTTGCATTTGCGAATGAATTACGGCATTTTTGACTGTTGGTGTAGCGCCTTGCATTTGCGAATGAATTACGGTATTTTTGACTGTTGTTGTAGCGCCTTGAATTTGCGAATGAATTACCGCATTTTTGACTGTTGGTGTAGTGACTTGCATTTGCGAATAATTTACCGCATTTTTGACTGTTGGTGTAGTGACTTGCATTTGCGAATAATTTACCGCATTTTTGACTGTTGGTGTAGTGACTTGCATTTGCGAATTAATTACCGCATTTTTGACGGCTTATTCATCATATAATCCAGTTTTGCTTTTCCCTTTTCCATTTTTTGGGTCCATTTGAACCCTATTTGACGTACGGTGTGCAATGTAGTTTTCATCGATGGCCAAATGTGTTTTTCCGCTATTTTCTGTGTTGGCTTGCAACAATTTTTAAACAAAAAAAACACCCTCTAAATTTTTGAAGTCTCATTGTTGCCTTTTTTACAGTTTATACGTATCATGACAATACCCCGGCATGTAAGCAGCTATGGATGGTATCAGAAAGCTAAGTTGTTTTTTCTTACTTTTGGGGTGGGTCAAAAGCCTTACATTGTAAACTTTGAATTTCAGGTAGATCTGGGGCGAATTGTTCTGGCCCTGCTCCCGGAAGACGACCAACCTCAAACTCGTCCCAGGCGTAGGCATCGTAGGCATGCAAGGCCCCAGATATTTCGAACACGTGTCACCCTTTTTGGAATGCCCGATGATGAGGTTTTAAGACGCTACCGTCTACCTCCCAAAATCATCATAGACACTCTCTCATTAATAGAAAGTGATTTTAAATCAAATTCTATAATATGTACCACTATACACCATATTCTATACTATGTACCACTATACAGCCCTACACCACATTCTATACTATGTAGCACTATACACCATATTCTATACTATGTACCACAATACACCATATTCTATACTATGTACCTCTATACACCATATTCTATACTGTGTACCACTATACACCATATTCTATACTATGTGCCACAATACACCATATTCTATACTATTTACCACTATATACCATATTCTATACTATATTCTGCTATACACCATATTTTATACTATGTACCACTATACAACACATTCTATACTATGTAGCACTATACACCATATTCTATACTATGTACCTCTATACACCATATTCTATACTATGTACGACTATACACCATATTCTATACTATGTACATCTATACAAAATATTCTATACTATGTACCACTATACACCATATTCTATATTATGTACCACTATAAACCATATTCTATACTATAAACAACTATACAGCTCACCCCAAATTCTATACTATGTACCTCTATACACCATAATTTATACTATGTACCACTATACACCACATTCTATACTATGTTGCACTATAGACCATATTCTATACTATGTACTACTATACACCATTTTCTATGCTATGAACCACTATACAGCTCTACACCATATTCTATACTATATACCACTATACACCATATTCTGTACTATATACCACTATTCACCTCTACACCATATTCTATACTATGTACCACTATACAGCTGTATACCACATTCTATATTATGTACCACTATACAGCTCGACACCATATTCTATACTATGTACCACTATACACCATATTCTATACTATGTACCACTATACACACCATATTCTATACTATGTACCTCTATACACCATTTTCTATACTATGTACCACTATACACCATATTCTATGCTATGTAGCACAATACAGCTCTACACCACATTCTATACTATGTACCACTATACAACATATTCTATACTATATACCACTATGCAGCTCTACCCAATATTCTATACCATGTACCAGTATACACCATATTCTATACTATGTACCACTATACAACATATTCTATACTATATACCACTATAAAGCTCTACCCCATATTCTATACCATGTACCAATATACACCATATTCTATACTATGTACTATACACCATATTCTATACTATATACCACTATACACCATATTCTATACTATGTACCACTATACAGCTCTACATCATATTCTATACAATATACCACTATACACCATATTCTATGCTATGTACCACTATACACCATATTCTGTACTATGTACCACTATACACCATATTCTATACTATATACCAATATACACCATATTCTATACTATGTACCATTATACACCATATTCTATACTATGTACCACTATACACCATATTCTATACTATATACCACTATACAGCTCTACACCATATTCTTTACTGTATACCACTATACACCATATTCTATTCTATGTTCCACTATACACCTCTACACCATATTCTATACTATGTACCACTATACAGCTTTATACCACATTCTATACTATGTACCACTATACAGCTATACACCATATTCTATACGATATACTACTATACTATTAATTTGTGCTCTACACCACATTCTGTACTTCATACCACTATACACCAAATTCTATACTATGTTGCACTATACACCATATTCTATACTATATACCACTATACAGCTCTACACCATATTCTATACTATGTTCCACTATAAAGCTCTATACCACATTCTATACTATGTACCACTATACAGCTCTACACCATATTCTATACGATATACTACTATACGCCACATTCTAAACTTAGTACCACAATACACGATATTCCATACTATGTAACACTATACACCACATTCTATACTATGTACCACTATACAGCTCTACACCACATTCTATAATTTGTACCACTATACACCACATTCTATACTATGTACCACTATAAAGCTCTACACCATATTCTATACTATATACTACTATACAACATATTCTAAACTTAATACCACAATACACGATATTCTATACTATGTAACACTATACACCACATTCTATACTATGTACCACTGTACACCACATTCTAGACTATGTACCACTATACAACATATTCTATACTATGTACCACTATACACCACATTCTATACTATCTACCAATATACAGCTCTATACCACATTCTATATTATGTACCACTATACACCACATTCTATACTATGTACAACTATACAGCTCTATACCACATTCTATACTATGTACCACATTACAACATATTCTATACTATGCACCACTATACAGCTCTATACCACATTCTATACTATGTACCACTAAACACCATATTCTATGTAATACTATACACCACATTCTAGACTATGTCTGAATATATACCATATTCTTAACTATGTACCTCTATACACCATAATTTATACTATGTACCACTATACCCTACATTCTATACAATGTAGCACTAAACACAATATTCTATACTATGTACCTCTATACATCATATTCTATACTATGTACCACTATACACCATATTCTATACTATGTACCACAAAACACCATATTCTATGCTATGTACCACTATACACACCATATTCTTTACTATAAACCGCTATACACCATATTTTATACTATGTACCACCATACAACACATTCTATACTATGTACCACTATACAGCTCTACACCATATTCTATACTATGTTCCTCTATACAGCATATTCTATACTATGTACCACTATACACCATATTCTATACTATGTACCACTATACACACCATATTCTATACTATATACCTCTATACACCATTTTCTATACTATGTACCACTATACACCATTCTATGCTATGTAGCACAATACAGCTCTACACCACATTCTATACTATGTACCACTATACACCATATTCTATGTACCACTATACACCACATTCTAGGCTATGTACCACTATACACCATATTCTATACTATGTACCTCTTTACACCATATTCTATACTATGTACCACTATACACCACATTCTATACTATGTACCATTATACAGCTCTAAATCAAATTCTATAATATGTACCACTATACACCATATTCTATACTATGTACCACTATACAGCCCTACACCACATTCTATACTATGTAGCACTATACACCATATTCTATACTATGTACCACAATACACCATATTCTATACTATGTACCTCTATACACCATATTCTATACTGTGTACCACTATACACCATATTCTATACTATGTGCCACAATACACCATATTCTATACTATTTACCACTATATACCATATTCTATACTATATTCTGCTATACACCATATTTTATACTATGTACCACTATACAACACATTCTATACTATGTAGCACTATACACCATATTCTATACTATGTACCTCTATACACCATATTCTATACTATGTACGACTATACACCATATTCTATACTATGTACATCTATACAAAATATTCTATACTATGTACCACTATACACCATATTCTATATTATGTACCACTATAAACCATATTCTATACTATAAACAACTATACAGCTCACCCCATATTCTATACTATGTACCTCTATACACCATAATTTATACTATGTACCACTATACACCACATTCTATACTATGTTGCACTATAGACCATATTCTATACTATGTACTACTATACACCATTTTCTATGCTATGAACCACTATACAGCTCTACACCATATTCTATACTATATACCACTATACACCATATTCTGTACTATATACCACTATTCACCTCTACACCATATTCTATACTATGTACCACTATACAGCTGTATACCACATTCTATATTATGTACCACTATACAGCTCGACACCATATTCTATACTATGTACCACTATACACCATATTCTATACTATGTACCACTATACACACCATATTCTATACTATGTACCTCTATACACCATTTTCTATACTATGTACCACTATACACCATATTCTATGCTATGTAGCACAATACAGCTCTACACCACATTCTATACTATGTACCACTATACAACATATTCTATACTATATACCACTATGCAGCTCTACCCAATATTCTATACCATGTACCAGTATACACCATATTCTATACTATGTACCACTATACAACATATTCTATACTATATACCACTATAAAGCTCTACCCCATATTCTATACCATGTACCAATATACACCATATTCTATACTATGTACTATACACCATATTCTATACTATATACCACTATACACCATATTCTATACTATGTACCACTATACAGCTCTACATCATATTCTATACAATATACCACTATACACCATATTCTATGCTATGTACCACTATACACCATATTCTGTACTATGTACCACTATACACCATATTCTATACTATATACCAATATACACCATATTCTATACTATGTACCATTATACACCATATTCTATACTATGTACCACTATACACCATATTCTATACTATATACCACTATACAGCTCTACACCATATTCTTTACTGTATACCACTATACACCATATTCTATTCTATGTTCCACTATACACCTCTACACCATATTCTATACTATGTACCACTATACAGCTTTATACCACATTCTATACTATGTACCACTATACAGCTATACACCATATTCTATACGATATACTACTATACTATTAATTTGTGCTCTACACCACATTCTGTACTTCATACCACTATACACCAAATTCTATACTATGTTGCACTATACACCATATTCTATACTATATACCACTATACAGCTCTACACCATATTCTATACTATGTTCCACTATAAAGCTCTATACCACATTCTATACTATGTACCACTATACAGCTCTACACCATATTCTATACGATATACTACTATATGTCACATTCTAAACTTAGTACCACAATACACGATATTCCATACTATGTAACACTATACACCACATTCTATACTATGTACCACTATACAGCTCTACACCACATTCTATAATTTGTACCACTATACACCACATTCTATACTATGTACCACTATAAAGCTCTACACCATATTCTATACTATATACTACTATACAACATATTCTAAACTTAATACCACAATACACGATATTCTATACTATGTAACACTATACACCACATTCTATACTATGTACCACTGTACACCACATTCTAGACTATGTACCACTATACAACATATTCTATACTATGTACCACTATACACCACATTCTATACTATCTACCAATATACAGCTCTATACCACATTCTATATTATGTACCACTATACACCACATTCTATACTATGTACAACTATACAGCTCTATACCACATTCTATACTATGTACCACATTACAACATATTCTATACTATGCACCACTATACAGCTCTATACCACATTCTATACTATGTACCACTAAACACCATATTCTATGTAATACTATACACCACATTCTAGACTATGTCTGAATATATACCATATTCTTAACTATGTACCTCTATACACCATAATTTATACTATGTACCACTATACCCCACATTCTATACAATGTAGCACTAAACACAATATTCTATACTATGTACCTCTATACATCATATTCTATACTATGTACCACTATACACCATATTCTATACTATGTACCACAAAACACCATATTCTATGCCATGTACCACTATACACACCATATTCTTTACTATAAACCGCTATACACCTTATTTTATACTATGTACCACCATACAACACATTCTATACTATGTACCACTATACAGCTCTACACCATATTCTATACTATGTTCCTCTATACAGCATATTCTATACTATGTACCACTATACACCATATTCTATACTATGTACCACTATACACACCATATTCTATACTATATACCTCTATACACCATTTTCTATACTATGTACCACTATACACCATTCTATGCTATGTAGCACAATACAGCTCTACACCACATTCTATACTATGTACCACTATACACCATATTCTATGTACCACTATACACCACATTCTAGGCTATGTACCACTATACACCATATTCTATACTATGTACCTCTATACACCATATTCTATACTATGTACCACTATACACCACATTCTATACTATGTACCATTATACAGCTCTAAATCAAATTCTATAATATGTACCACTATACACCATATTCTATACTATGTACCACTATACAGCCCTACACCACATTCTATACTATGTAGCACTATACACCATATTCTATACTATGTACCACAATACACCATATTCTATACTATGTACCTCTATACACCATATTCTATACTGTGTACCACTATACACCATATTCTATACTATGTGCCACAATACACCATATTCTATACTATTTACCACTATATACCATATTCTATACTATATTCTGCTATACACCATATTTTATACTATGTACCACTATACAACACATTCTATACTATGTAGCACTATACACCATATTCTATACTATGTACCTCTATACACCATATTCTATACTATGTACGACTATACACCATATTCTATACTATGTACATCTATACAAAATATTCTATACTATGTACCACTATACACCATATTCTATATTATGTACCACTATAAACCATATTCTATACTATAAACAACTATACAGCTCACCCCATATTCTATACTATGTACCTCTATACACCATAATTTATACTATGTACCACTATACACCACATTCTATACTATGTTGCACTATAGACCATATTCTATACTATGTACTACTATACACCATTTTCTATGCTATGAACCACTATACAGCTCTACACCATATTCTATACTATATACCACTATACACCATATTCTGTACTATATACCACTATTCACCTCTACACCATATTCTATACTATGTACCACTATACAGCTGTATACCACATTCTATATTATGTACCACTATACAGCTCGACACCATATTCTATACTATGTACCACTATACACCATATTCTATACTATGTACCACTATACACACCATATTCTATACTATGTACCTCTATACACCATTTTCTATACTATGTACCACTATACACCATATTCTATGCTATGTAGCACAATACAGCTCTACACCACATTCTATACTATGTACCACTATACAACATATTCTATACTATATACCACTATGCAGCTCTACCCAATATTCTATACCATGTACCAGTATACACCATATTCTATACTATGTACCACTATACAACATATTCTATACTATATACCACTATAAAGCTCTACCCCATATTCTATACCATGTACCAATATACACCATATTCTATACTATGTACTATACACCATATTCTATACTATATACCACTATACACCATATTCTATACTATGTACCACTATACAGCTCTACATCATATTCTATACAATATACCACTATACACCATATTCTATGCTATGTACCACTATACACCATATTCTGTACTATGTACCACTATACACCATATTCTATACTATATACCAATATACACCATATTCTATACTATGTACCATTATACACCATATTCTATACTATGTACCACTATACACCATATTCTATACTATATACCACTATACAGCTCTACACCATATTCTTTACTGTATACCACTATACACCATATTCTATTCTATGTTCCACTATACACCTCTACACCATATTCTATACTATGTACCACTATACAGCTTTATACCACATTCTATACTATGTACCACTATACAGCTATACACCATATTCTATACGATATACTACTATACTATTAATTTGTGCTCTACACCACATTCTGTACTTCATACCACTATACACCAAATTCTATACTATGTTGCACTATACACCATATTCTATACTATATACCACTATACAGCTCTACACCATATTCTATACTATGTTCCACTATAAAGCTCTATACCACATTCTATACTATGTACCACTATACAGCTCTACACCATATTCTATACGATATACTACTATACGCCACATTCTAAACTTAGTACCACAATACACGATATTCCATACTATGTAACACTATACACCACATTCTATACTATGTACCACTATACAGCTCTACACCACATTCTATAATTTGTACCACTATACACCACATTCTATACTATGTACCACTATAAAGCTCTACACCATATTCTATACTATATACTACTATACAACATATTCTAAACTTAATACCACAATACACGATATTCTATACTATGTAACACTATACACCACATTCTATACTATGTACCACTGTACACCACATTCTAGACTATGTACCACTATACAACATATTCTATACTATGTACCACTATACACCACATTCTATACTATCTACCAATATACAGCTCTATACCACATTCTATATTATGTACCACTATACACCACATTCTATACTATGTACAACTATACAGCTCTATACCACATTCTATACTATGTACCACATTACAACATATTCTATACTATGCACCACTATACAGCTCTATACCACATTCTATACTATGTACCACTAAACACCATATTCTATGTAATACTATACACCACATTCTAGACTATGTCTGAATATATACCATATTCTTAACTATGTACCTCTATACACCATAATTTATACTATGTACCACTATACCCCACATTCTATACAATGTAGCACTAAACACAATATTCTATACTATGTACCTCTATACATCATATTCTATACTATGTACCACTATACACCATATTCTATACTATGTACCACAAAACACCATATTCTATGCTATGTACCACTATACACACCATATTCTTTACTATAAACCGCTATACACCATATTTTATACTATGTACCACCATACAACACATTCTATACTATGTACCACTATACAGCTCTACACCATATTCTATACTATGTTCCTCTATACAGCATATTCTATACTATGTACCACTATACACCATATTCTATACTATGTACCACTATACACACCATATTCTATACTATATACCTCTATACACCATTTTCTATACTATGTACCACTATACACCATTCTATGCTATGTAGCACAATACAGCTCTACACCACATTCTATACTATGTACCACTATACACCATATTCTATGTACCACTATACACCACATTCTAGGCTATGTACCACTATACACCATATTCTATACTATGTACCTCTATACACCATATTCTATACTATGTACCACTATACACCACATTCTATACTATGTACCAGTATACAGCTCTAAATCAAATTCTATAATATGTACCACTATACACCATATTCTATACTATGTACCACTATACAGCCCTACACCACATTCTATACTATGTAGCACTATACACCATATTCTATACTATGTACCACAATACACCATATTCTATACTATGTAACTCTATACACCATATTCTATACTGTGTACCACTATACACCATATTCTATACTATGTGCCACAATACACCATATTCTATACTATTTACCACTATATACCATATTCTATACTATATTCTGCTATACACCATATTTTATACTATGTACCACTATACAACACATTCTATACTATGTAGCACTATACACCATATTCTATACTATGCACCTCTATACACCATATTCTATACTATGTACGACTATACACCATATTCTATACTATGTACATCTATACAAAATATTCTATACTATGTACCACTATACACCATATTCTATATTATGTACCACTATAATCCATATTCTATACTATAAACAACTATACAGCTCACCCCATATTCTATACTATGTACCTCTATACACCATAATTTATACTATGTACCACTATACACCACATTCTATACTATGTTGCACTATAGACCATATTCTATACTATGTACTACTATACACCATTTTCTATGCTATGAACCACTATACAGCTCTACACCATATTCTATACTATATACCACTATACACCATATTCTGTACTATATACCACTATTCACCTCTACACCATATTCTATACTATGTACCACTATACAGCTGTATACCACATTCTATATTATGTACCACTATACAGCTCGACACCATATTCTATACTATGTACCACTATACACCATATTCTATACTATGTACCACTATACACACCATATTCTATACTATGTACCTCTATACACCATTTTCTATACTATGTACCACTATACACCATATTCTATGCTATGTAGCACAATACAGCTCTACACCACATTCTATACTATGTACCACTATACAACATATTCTATACTATATACCACTATGCAGCTCTACCCAATATTCTATACCATGTACCAGTATACACCATATTCTATACTATGTACCACTATACAACATATTCTATACTATATACCACTATAAAGCTCTACCCCATATTCTATACCATGTACCAATATACACCATATTCTATACTATGTACTATACACCATATTCTATACTATATACCACTATACACCATATTCTATACTATGTACCACTATACAGCTCTACATCATATTCTATACAATATACCACTATACACCATATTCTATGCTATGTACCACTATACACCATATTCTGTACTATGTACCACTATACACCATATTCTATACTATATACCAATATACACCATATTCTATACTATGTACCATTATACACCATATTCTATACTATGTACCACTATACACCATATTCTATACTATATACCACTATACAGCTCTACACCATATTCTTTACTGTATACCACTATACACCATATTCTATTCTATGTTCCACTATACACCTCTACACCATATTCTATACTATGTACCACTATACAGCTTTATACCACATTCTATACTATGTACCACTATACAGCTATACACCATATTCTATACGATATACTACTATACTATTAATTTGTGCTCTACACCACATTCTGTACTTCATACCACTATACACCAAATTCTATACTATGTTGCACTATACACCATATTCTATACTATATACCACTATACAGCTCTACACCATATTCTATACTATGTTCCACTATAAAGCTCTATACCACATTCTATACTATGTACCACTATACAGCTCTACACCATATTCTATACGATATACTACTATACGCCACATTCTAAACTTAGTACCACAATACACGATATTCCATACTATGTAACACTATACACCACATTCTATACTATGTACCACTATACAGCTCTACACCACATTCTATAATTTGTACCACTATACACCACATTCTATACTATGTACCACTATAAAGCTCTACACCATATTCTATACTATATACTACTATACAACATATTCTAAACTTAATACCACAATACACGATATTCTATACTATGTAACACTATACACCACATTCTATACTATGTACCACTGTACACCACATTCTAGACTATGTACCACTATACAACATATTCTATACTATGTACCACTATACACCACATTCTATACTATCTACCAATATACAGCTCTATACCACATTCTATATTATGTACCACTATACACCACATTCTATACTATGTACAACTATACAGCTCTATACCACATTCTATACTATGTACCACATTACAACATATTCTATACTATGCACCACTATACAGCTCTATACCACATTCTATACTATGTACCACTAAACACCATATTCTATGTAATACTATACACCACATTCTAGACTATGTCTGAATATATACCATATTCTTAACTATGTACCTCTATACACCATAATTTATACTATGTACCACTATACCCCACATTCTATACAATGTAGCACTAAACACAATATTCTATACTATGTACCTCTATACATCATATTCTATACTATGTACCACTATACACCATATTCTATACTATGTACCACAAAACACCATATTCTATGCTATGTACCACTATACACACCATATTCTTTACTATAAACCGCTATACACCATATTTTATACTATGTACCACCATACAACACATTCTATACTATGTACCACTATACAGCTCTACACCATATTCTATACTATGTTCCTCTATACAGCATATTCTATACTATGTACCACTATACACCATATTCTATACTATGTACCACTATACACACCATATTCTATACTATATACCTCTATACACCATTTTCTATACTATGTACCACTATACACCATTCTATGCTATGTAGCACAATACAGCTCTACACCACATTCTATACTATGTACCACTATACACCATATTCTATGTACCACTATACACCACATTCTAGGCTATGTACCACTATACACCATATTCTATACTATGTACCTCTATACACCATATTCTATACTATGTACCACTATACACCACATTCTATACTATGTACCATTATACAGCTCTAAATCAAATTCTATAATATGTACCACTATACACCATATTCTATACTATGTACCACTATACAGCCCTACACCACATTCTATACTATGTAGCACTATACACCATATTCTATACTATGTACCACAATACACCATATTCTATACTATGTAACTCTATACACCATATTCTATACTGTGTACCACTATACACCATATTCTATACTATGTGCCACAATACACCATATTCTATACTATTTACCACTATATACCATATTCTATACTATATTCTGCTATACACCATATTTTATACTATGTACCACTATACAACACATTCTATACTATGTAGCACTATACACCATATTCTATACTATGCACCTCTATACACCCATATTCTATACTATGTACGACTATACACCATATTCTATACTATGTACATCTATACAAAATATTCTATACTATGTACCACTATACACCATATTCTATATTATGTACCACTATAATCCATATTCTATACTATAAACAACTATACAGCTCACCCCATATTCTATACTATGTACCTCTATACACCATAATTTATACTATGTACCACTATACACCACATTCTATACTATGTTGCACTATAGACCATATTCTATACTATGTACTACTATACACCATTTTCTATGCTATGAACCACTATACAGCTCTACACCATATTCTATACTATATACCACTATACACCATATTCTGTACTATATACCACTATTCACCTCTACACCATATTCTATACTATGTACCACTATACAGCTGTATACCACATTCTATATTATGTACCACTATACAGCTCGACACCATATTCTATACTATGTACCACTATACACCATATTCTATACTATGTACCACTATACACACCATATTCTATACTATGTACCTCTATACACCATTTTCTATACTATGTACCACTATACACCATATTCTATGCTATGTAGCACAATACAGCTCTACACCACATTCTATACTATGTACCACTATACACCATATTCTATACTATATACCACTATACAGCTCTACACCATATTCTTTACTGTATACCACTATACACCATATTCTATTCTATGTTCCACTATACACCTCTACACCATATTCTATACTATGTACCACTATACAGCTTTATACCACATTCTATACTATGTACCACTATACAGCTATACACCATATTCTATACGATATACTACTATACTATTAATTTGTGCTCTACACCACATTCTGTACTTCATACCACTATACACCAAATTCTATACTATGTTGCACTATACACCATATTCTATACTATATACCACTATACAGCTCTACACCATATTCTATACTATGTTCCACTATAAAGCTCTATACCACATTCTATACTATGTACCACTATACAGCTCTACACCATATTCTATACGATATACTACTATACGCCACATTCTAAACTTAGTGCCACAATACACGATATTCCATACTATGTAACACTATACACCACATTCTATACTATGTACCACTATACAGCTCTACACCACATTCTATAATTTGTACCACTATACACCACATTCTATACTATGTACCACTATAAAGCTCTACACCATATTCTATGCTATATACTACTATACAACATATTCTAAACTTAATACCACAATACACGATATTCTATACTATGTAACACTATACACCACATTCTATACTATGTACCACTGTACACCACATTCTAGACTATGTACCACTTTACAACATATTCTATACTATGTACCACTATACACCACATTCTATACTATCTACCAATATACAGCTCTATACCACATTCTATATTATGTACCACTATACACCACATTCTATACTATGTACAACTATACAGCTCTATACCACATTCTATACTATGTACCACATTACAACATATTGTATACTATGCACCACTATACAGCTCTATACCACATTCTATACTATGTACCACTAAACACCATATTCTATGTAATACTATACACCACATTCTAGACTATGTCTGAATATATACCATATTCTTAACTATGTACCTCTATACACCATAATTTATACTATGTACCACTATACCCCACATTCTATACAATGTAGCACTAAACACAATATTCTATACTATGTACCTCTATACATCATATTCTATACTATGTACCACTATACACCATATTCTATACTATGTACCACAAAACACCATATTCTATGCTATGTACCACTATACACACCATATTCTTTACTATAAACCGCTATACACCATATTTTATACTATGTACCACCATACAACACATTCTATACTATGTACCACTATACAGCTCTACACCATATTCTATACTATGTTCCTCTATACAGCATATTCTATACTATGTACCACTATACACCATATTCTATACTATGTACCACTATACACACCATATTCTATACTATATACCTCTATACACCATTTTCTATACTATGTACCACTATACACCATTCTATGCTATGTACCACAATACAGCTCTACACCACATTCTATACTATGTACCACTATACACCATATTCTATGTACCACTATACACCACATTCTAGGCTATGTACCACTATACACCATATTCTATACTATGTACCTCTATACACCATATTCTATACTATGTACCACTATACACCACATTCTATACTATGTACCATTATACAGCTCTAAATCAAATTCTATAATATGTACCACTATACACCATATTCTATACTATGTACCACTATACAGCCCTACACCACATTCTATACTATGTAGCACTATACACCATATTCTATACTATGTACCACAATACACCATATTCTATACTATGTACCTCTATACACCATATTCTATACTGTGTACCACTATACACCATATTCTATACTATGTGCCACAATACACCATATTCTATACTATTTACCACTATATACCATATTCTATACTATATTCTGCTATACACCATATTTTATACTATGTACCACTATACAACACATTCTATACTATGTAGCACTATACACCATATTCTATACTATGTACCTCTATACACCATATTCTATACTATGTACGACTATACACCATATTCTATACTATGTACATCTATACAAAATATTCTATACTATGTACCACTATACACCATATTCTATATTATGTACCACTATAAACCATATTCTATACTATAAACAACTATACAGCTCACCCCATATTCTATACTATGTACCTCTATACACCATAATTTATACTATGTACCACTATACACCACATTCTATACTATGTTGCACTATAGACCATATTCTATACTATGTACTACTATACACCATTTTCTATGCTATGAACCACTATACAGCTCTACACCATATTCTATACTATATACCACTATACACCATATTCTGTACTATATACCACTATTCACCTCTACACCATATTCTATACTATGTACCACTATACAGCTGTATACCACATTCTATATTATGTACCACTATACAGCTCGACACCATATTCTATACTATGTACCACTATACACCATATTCTATACTATGTACCACTATACACACCATATTCTATACTATGTACCTCTATACACCATTTTCTATACTATGTACCACTATACACCATATTCTATGCTATGTAGCACAATACAGCTCTACACCACATTCTATACTATGTACCACTATACAACATATTCTATACTATATACCACTATGCAGCTCTACCCAATATTCTATACCATGTACCAGTATACACCATATTCTATACTATGTACCACTATACAACATATTCTATACTATATACCACTATAAAGCTCTACCCCATATTCTATACCATGTACCAATATACACCATATTCTATACTATGTACTATACACCATATTCTATACTATATACCACTATACACCATATTCTATACTATGTACCACTATACAGCTCTACATCATATTCTATACAATATACCACTATACACCATATTCTATGCTATGTACCACTATACACCATATTCTGTACTATGTACCACTATACACCATATTCTATACTATATACCAATATACACCATATTCTATACTATGTACCATTATACACCATATTCTATACTATGTACCACTATACACCATATTCTATACTATATACCACTATACAGCTCTACACCATATTCTTTACTGTATACCACTATACACCATATTCTATTCTATGTTCCACTATACACCTCTACACCATATTCTATACTATGTACCACTATACAGCTTTATACCACATTCTATACTATGTACCACTATACAGCTATACACCATATTCTATAAGATATACTACTATACTATTAATTTGTGCTCTACACCACATTCTGTACTTCATACCACTATACACCAAATTCTATACTATGTTGCACTATACACCATATTCTATACTATATACCACTATACAGCTCTACACCATATTCTATACTATGTTCCACTATAAAGCTCTATACCACATTCTATACTATGTACCACTATACAGCTCTACACCATATTCTATACGATATACTACTATACGCCACATTCTAAACTTAGTACCACAATACACGATATTCCATACTATGTAGCACTATACACCATATTCTATACTATGTACCACAATACACCATATTCTATACTATGTACCTCTATACACCATATTCTATACTGTGTACCACTATACACCATATTCTATACTATGTGCCACAATACACCATATTCTATACTATTTACCACTATATACCATATTCTATACTATATTCTGCTATACACCATATTTTATACTATGTACCACTATACAACACATTCTATACTATGTAGCACTATACACCATATTCTATACTATGTACCTCTATACACCATATTCTATACTATGTACGACTATACACCATATTCTATACTATGTACATCTATACAAAATATTCTATACTATGTACCACTATACACCATATTCTATATTATGTACCACTATAAACCATATTCTATACTATAAACAACTATACAGCTCACCCCATATTCTATACTATGTACCTCTATACACCATAATTTATACTATGTACCACTATACACCACATTCTATACTATGTTGCACTATAGACCATATTCTATACTATGTACTACTATACCACCATTTTCTATGCTATGAACCACTATACAGCTCTACACCATATTCTATACTATATACCACTATACACCATATTCTGTACTATATACCACTATTCACCTCTACACCATATTCTATACTATGTACCACTATACAGCTGTATACCACATTCTATATTATGTACCACTATACAGCTCGACACCATATTCTATACTATGTACCACTATACACCATATTCTATACTATGTACCACTATACACACCATATTCTATACTATGTACCCTCTATACACCATTTTCTATACTATGTACCACTATACACCATATTCTATGCTATGTAGCACAATACAGCTCTACACCACATTCTATACTATGTACCACTATACAACATATTCTATACTATATACCACTATGCAGCTCTACCCAATATTCTATACCATGTACCAGTATACACCATATTCTATACTATGTACCACTATACAACATATTCTATACTATATACCACTATAAAGCTCTACCCCATATTCTATACCATGTACCAATATACACCATATTCTATACTATGTACTATACACCATATTCTATACTATATACCACTATACACCATATTCTATACTATGTACCACTATACAGCTCTACATCATATTCTATACAATATACCACTATACACCATATTCTATGCTATGTACCACTATACACCATATTCTGTACTATGTACCACTATACACCATATTCTATACTATATACCAATATACAACCATATTCTATACTATGTACCATTATACACCATATTCTATACTATGTACCACTATACACCATATTCTATACTATATACCACTATACAGCTCTACACCATATTCTTTACTGTATACCACTATACACCATATTCTATTCTATGTTCCCACTATACACCTCTACACCATATTCTATACTATGTACCACTATACAGCTTTATACCACATTCTATACTATGTACCACTATACAGCTATACAACCATATTCTATAAGATATACTACTATACTATTAATTTGTGCTCTACACCACATTCTGTACTTCATACCACTATACACCAAATTCTATACTATGTTGCACTATACACCATATTCTATACTATATACCACTATACAGCGCTACACCATATTCTATACTATGTTCCACTATAAAGCTCTATACCACATTCTATACTATGTACCACTATACAGCTCTACACCATATTCTATACGATATACTACTATACGCCACATTCTAAACTTAGTACCACAATACACGATATTCCATACTATGTAACACTATACACCACATTCTAATACTATGTACCACTATACAGCTCTACACCACATTCTATAATTTGTACCACTATACACCACATTCTATACTATGTACCACTATAAAGCTCTACACCATAATCCTATACTATATACTACTATACAACATATTCTAAACTTAATACCACAATACACGATATCTATACTATGTAACACTATACACCACATTCTATACTATGTACCACTGTACACCACATTCTAGACTATGTACCACTATACAACATATTCTATACTATGTACCACTATACACCACATTCTATACTATCTACCAATATACAGCTCTATACCACATTCTATATTATGTACCCACTATACACCACATTCTATACTATGTACAACTATACAGCTCTATACCACATTCTATACTATGTACCACATTACAACATATTCTATACTATGCCACCACTATACAGCTCTATACCACATTCTATACTATGTACCACTAAACACCATATTCTATGTAATACTATACACCACATTCTAGACTATGTCTGAATATATACCATATTCCTTAACTATGTACCTCTATACACCATAATTTATACTATGTACCACTATACCCCACATTCTATACAATGTAGCACTAAACACAATATTCTATACTATGTACCTCTATACATCATATTCTATACTATGTACCACTATACACCATATTCTATACTATGTACCACAAAACACCATATTCTATGCTATGTACCACTATACACACCATATTCTTTACTATAAACCGCTATACACCATATTTTATACTATGTACCACCATACAACACATTCTATACTATGTACCACTATACAGCTCTACACCATATTCTATACTATGTTCCTCTATACAGCATAATTCTATACTATGTACCACTATACACCATATTCTATACTATGTACCACTATACACACCATATTCTATACTATATACCTCTATACACCATTTTCTATACTATGTACCACTATACACCATTCTATGCTATGTAGCACAATACAGCTCTACACCACATTCTATACTATATGTACCACTATACACCATATTCTATGTACCACTATACACCACATTCTAGGCTATGTACCACTATACACCATATTCTATACTATGTACCTCTATACACCATATTCTATACTATGTACCACTATACACCACATTCTATACTATGTACCATTATACAGCTCTAAATCAAATTCTATAATATGTACCACTATACACCATATTCTATACTATGTACCACTATACAGCCCTACACCACATTCTATACTATGTAGCACTATACACCATATTCTATACTATGTACCACAATACACCATATTCTATACTATGTACCTCTATACACCATATTCTATACTGTGTACCACTATACACCATATTCTATACTATGTGCCACAATACACCATATTCTATACTATTTACCACTATATACCATATTCTATACTATATTCTGCTATACACCATATTTTATACTATGTACCACTATACAACACATTCTATACTATGTAGCACTATACACCATATTCTATACTATGCACCTCTATACACCATATTCTATACTATGTACGACTATACACCATATTCTATACTATGTACATCTATACAAAATATTCTATACTATGTACCACTATACACCATATTCTATATTATGTACCACTATAAACCATATTCTATACTATAAACAACTATACAGCTCACCCCATATTCTATACTATGTACCTCTATACACCATAATTTATACTATGTACCACTATACACCACATTCTATACTATGTTGCACTATAGACCATATTCTATACTATGTACTACTATACACCATTTTCTATGCTATGAACCACTATACAGCTCTACACCATATTCTATACTATATACCACTATACACCATATTCTGTACTATATACCACTATTCACCTCTACACCATATTCTATACTATGTACCACTATACAGCTGTATACCACATTCTATATTATGTACCACTATACAGCTCGACACCATATTCTATACTATGTACCACTATACACCATATTCTATACTATGTACCACTATACACACCATATTCTATACTATGTACCTCTATACACCATTTTCTATACTATGTACCACTATACACCATATTCTATGCTATGTAGCACAATACAGCTCTACACCACATTCTATACTATGTACCACTATACACCATATTCTATACTATATACCACTATACAGCTCTACACCATATTCTTTACTGTATACCACTATACACCATATTCTATTCTATGTTCCACTATACACCTCTACACCATATTCTATACTATGTACCACTATACAGCTTTATACCACATTCTATACTATGTACCACTATACAGCTATACACCATATTCTATACGATATACTACTATACTATTAATTTGTGCTCTACACCACATTCTGTACTTCATACCACTATACACCAAATTCTATACTATGTTGCACTATACACCATATTCTATACTATATACCACTATACAGCTCTACACCATATTCTATACTATGTTCCACTATAAAGCTCTATACCACATTCTATACTATGTACCACTATACAGCTCTACACCATATTCTATACGATATACTACTATACGCCACATTCTAAACTTAGTGCCACAATACACGATATTCCATACTATGTAACACTATACACCACATTCTATACTATGTACCACTATACAGCTCTACACCACATTCTATAATTTGTACCACTATACACCACATTCTATACTATGTACCACTATAAAGCTCTACACCATATTCTATACTATATACTACTATACAACATATTCTAAACTTAATACCACAATACACGATATTCTATACTATGTAACACTATACACCACATTCTATACTATGTACCACTGTACACCACATTCTAGACTATGTACCACTTTACAACATATTCTATACTATGTACCACTATACACCACATTCTATACTATCTACCAATATACAGCTCTATACCACATTCTATATTATGTACCACTATACACCACATTCTATACTATGTACAACTATACAGCTCTATACCACATTCTATACTATGTACCACATTACAACATATTGTATACTATGCACCACTATACAGCTCTATACCACATTCTATACTATGTACCACTAAACACCATATTCTATGTAATACTATACACCACATTCTAGACTATGTCTGAATATATACCATATTCTTAACTATGTACCTCTATACACCATAATTTATACTATGTACCACTATACCCCACATTCTATACAATGTAGCACTAAACACAATATTCTATACTATGTACCTCTATACATCATATTCTATACTATGTACCACTATACACCATATTCTATACTATGTACCACAAAACACCATATTCTATGCTATGTACCACTATACACACCATATTCTATACTATAAACCGCTATACACCATATTTTATACTATGTACCACCATACAACACATTCTATACTATGTACCACTATACAGCTCTACACCAAATTCTATACTATGTTCCTCTATACAGCATATTCTATACTATGTAGCACTATACACCATATTCTATACTATGTACCACTATACACACCATATTCTATACTATATACCTCTATACACCATTTTCTATACTATGTACCACTATACACCATTCTATGCTATGTAGCACAATACAGCTCTACACCACATTCTATACTATGTACCACTATACACCATATTCTATGTACCACTATACACCACATTCTAGGCTATGTACCACTATACACCATATTCTATACTATGTACCTCTATACACCATATTCTATACTATGTACCACTATACACCACATTCTATACTATGTACCATTATACAGCTCTAAATCAAATTCTATAATATGTACCACTATACACCATATTCTATACTATGCACCACTATACAGCTCTACACCACATTCTATACTATGTAGCACTATACACCATATTCTATACTATGTACCACTATACACCATATTCTATACTATGTACCTCTATACACCATATTCTATACTGTGTACCACTATACACCATATTCTATACTATGTGCCACAATACACCATATTCTATACTATTTACCACTATATACCATATTCTATACTATATTCTGCTATACACCATATTTTATACTATGTACCACTATACAACACATTCTATACTATGTAGCACTATACACCATATTCTATACTATGTACCTCTATACACCATATTCTATACTATGTACGACTATACACCATATTCTATACTATGTACATCTATACAAAATATTCTATACTATGTACCACTATACACCATATTCTATATTATGTACCACTATAAACCATATTCTATACAATAAACAACTATACAGCTCACCCCATATTTTATACTATGTACCTCTATACACCATAATTTATACTATGTACCACTATACACCACATTCTATACTATGTAGCACTATAGACCATATTCTATACTATGTACTACTATACACCATTTTCTATGCTATGAACCACTATACAGCTCTACACCATATTCTATACTATATACCACTATACACCATATTCTGTACTATATACCACTATTCACCTCTACACCATATTCTATACTATGTACCACTATACAGCTGTATACCACATTCTATATTATGTACCACTATACAGCTCAACACCATATTCTATACTATGTACCACTATACACCATATTCTATACTATGTACCACTATACACACCATATTCTATACTATGTACCTCTATACACCATTTTCTATACTATGTACCACTATACACCATATTCTATGCTATGTAGCACAATACAGCTCTACACCACATTCTATACTATGTACCACTATACACCATATTCTATGTACCACTATACACCACATTCTAGGCTATGTACCACTATACACCATATTCTATACTATGTACCTCTATACACCATATTCTATACTATGTACCACTATACACCACATTCTATACTATGTACCATTATACAGCTCTAAATCAAATTCTATACTATGTACCACTATACACCACATTCTATACTATGTACAATAACACAGCTCTACATCACATTCTATAATATGTACCACTATACACCATATTCTATACTATGTACCACTATACAGCTCTACACCACATTCTATACTATGTACCACTATACACCATATTCTATACTATATACCACTATACAGCTCTACACCATATTCTATACTATGTTCCACTATAAAGCTCTATACCACATTCTATACTATGTACCACTATACAGCTCTACACCATATTCTATACGATATACTACTATACGCCACATTCTAAACTTAGTACCACAATACACGATATTCCATACTATGTAACACTATACACCACATTCTATACAATGTACCACTATACAGCTCTACACCACATTCTATAATATGAACCACTATACACCACATTCTATACTTTGTACCACTATAAAGCTCTACACCATATTCTATACTATATACTACTATACAACATATTCTAAACTTAATACCACAATACACGATATTCTATACTATGTAACACTATACACCACATTCTATACTATGTACCACTGTACACCACATTCTAGACTATGTACCACTATACAACATATTCTATACTATGTACCACTATAC
>JAUIMM010003867.1:0-31736 GCA_031769625.1 Taudactylus pleione
CCAGCCATAGTGGTCCCATAATTGTAGACCACAGGGATTGATAACTGCAAGCATTTAAAGCAAATTAAAATCTCCATTGACTTAAAGTGGACCGAAGGAGCCTAGGAACCCTTTTTTTGACTGGCTGTTTCTCTGCCACCTGATGGTCAAAATGGCCCAAAATTTGGTATGAATGTAGCTCTGAGCTAGTGCTTTCCAGCCATAGTGGTCACATAATTGTAGGCCACTTGGATTGATAACTGCAAGCATTTAAAGCAAATTAAAATCTCCATTGACTTAAAGTGGACCGAAGGAGCCTAGGAACCCTTTTTTGACTGGCTGTTTCTCTGCCACCTGATGGTCAAAATGGCCCAAAATTTGGTGTGAATGTAGCTCTGAGCTAGTGCTTTCCAGCCATAGTGGTCACATAATTGTAGACCACTTGGATTGATAACTGCAAGCATTTAAAGCAAATTAAAATCTCCATTGACTTAAAGTGGACCGAAGGAGCCTAGGAACCCTTTTTTTGACTGGCTGTTTCTCTGCCATCTGATGGTCAAAATGGCCCAAAATTTGGTGTGAATGTAGCTCTGAGCTAGTGCTTTCCAGCCATAGTGGTCACATAATTGTAGACCACTTGGATTGATAACTGCAAGCATTTAAAGCAAATTAAAATCTCCATTGACTTAAAGTGGACCAAAGGAGCCTAGGAACCCTTTTTTTGACTGGCTGTTTCTCTGCCACCTGATGGTCAAAATGGCCCAAAATTTGGTGGGAATGTAGCTCTGAGCTAGTGCTTTCCAGCCATAGTGGTCCCATAATTGTAGACCACAGGGATTGATAACTGCAAGCATTTAAAGCAAATTAAAATCTCCATTGACTTAAAGTGGACCGAAGGAGCCTAGGAACCCTTTTTTTGACTGGCTGTTTCTCTGCCACCTGATGGTCAAAATGGCCCAAAATTTGGTGTGAATGTACCTCTGAGCTAGTGCTTTCCGGCCATAGTGGTGTCATAATTGTAGACCACAGGGATTGATAACTGCAAGCATTTAAAGCAAATTAAAATCTCCATTGACTTAAAGTGGACCGAAGTAGCCTAGGAATCCTTTTTTTGACTGGCTGTTTCTCTGCCACCTGATGGTCAAAATGGCCCAAAATTTGGTGTGAATGTAGCTCTGAGCTAGTGCTTTCCAGCCATAGTGGTCACATAATTGTAGACCACTTGGATTGATAACTGCAAGCATTTAAAGCAAATTAAAATCTCCATTGACTTAAAGTGGACCGAAGGAGCCTAGGAACCCTTTTTTTGACTGGCTGTTTCTCTGCCACATGATGGTTAAAATGGCCCAAAATTTGGTGGGAATGTAGCTCTGAGCTAGTGCTTTCCAGCCATAGTGGTCCCATAATTGTAGACCACATGGATTGATAACTGCAAGCATTTAAAGCAAATTAAAATCTCCATTGACTTAAAGTGGACCGAAGGAGCCTAGGAACCCTTTTTTTGACTGGCTGTTTCTCTGCCACCTGAAGGTCAAAATGGCCCAAAATTTGGTGTGAATGTAGCTCTGAGCTAGTGCTTCCCAGCCATAGTGGTCCCATAATTGTAGACCACATGGTTTGATAACTGCAAGCATTTAAAGCAAATTAAAATCTCCTTTGACTTAAAGTGGACCGAAGGAGCCTAGGAACCCTTTTTTTGACTGGCTGTTTCTCTGCCACCTGATGGTCAAAATGGAACAAAACTTGGTGTGAATGTAGCTCTGAGCTAGTGCTTTCCAGCCATAGTGGTCTCATAGTTGTAGACCACAGGGATTGATAACTGCAAGCATTTAAAGCAAATTAAAATCTCCATTGACTTAAAGTGGACCGAAGGAGCCTAGGAACCCTTTTTTTGACTGGCTGTTTCTCTGCCACCTGATGGTCAAAATGGCCCAAAATTTGGTGTGAATGTACCTCTGAGCTAGTGCTTTCCGGCCATAGTGGTGTCATAATTGTAGACCACAGGGATTGATAACTGCAAGCATTTAAAGCAAATTAAAATCTCCATTGACTTAAAGTGGACCGAAGTAGCCTAGGAACCCTTTTTTTGACTGGCTGTTTCTCTGCCACCTGATGGTCAAAATGGCCCAAAATTTGGTGTGAATGTAGCTCTGAGCTAGTGCTTTCCAGCCATAGTGGTCACATAATTGTAGGCCACTTGGATTGATAACTGCAAGCATTTAAAGCAAATTAAAATCTCCATTGACTTAAAGTGGACCGAAGGAGCCTAGGAACCCTTTTTTTGACTGGCTGTTTCTCTGCCACCTGATGGTCAAAATGGCCCAAAATTTGGTGTGAATGTAGCTCTGAGCTAGTGCTTTCCAGCCATAGTGGTGTCATAATTGTAGACCACAGGGATTGATAACTGCAAGCATTTAAAGCAAATTAAAATCTCCATTGACTTAAAGTGGACCGAAGGAGCCTAGGAACCCTTTTTTTGACTGGCTGTTTCTCTGCCACCTGATGGTCAAAATGGCCCAAAATTTGGTGTGAATGTAGCTCTGAGCTAGTGCTTTCCAGCCATAGTGGTCACATAATTGTAGGCCACTTGGATTGATAACTGCAAGCATTTAAAGCAAATTAAAATCTCCATTGACTTAAAGTGGACCGAAGGAGCCTAGGAACCCTTTTTTTGACTGGCTGTTTCTCTGCCACCTGATGGTCAAAATGGCCCAAAATTTGGTGGGAATGTAGCTCTGAGCTAGTGCTTTCCAGCCATAGTGGTCCCATAATTGTAGACCACAGGGATTGATAACTGCAAGCATTTAAAGCAAATTAAAATCTCCATTGACTTAAAGTGGACCGAAGGAGCCTAGGAACCCTTTTTTTGACTGGCTGTTTCTCTGCCACCTGATGGTCAAAATGGCCCAAAATTTGGTATGAATGTAGCTCTGAGCTAGTGCTTTCCAGCCATAGTGGTCACATAATTGTAGGCCACTTGGATTGATAACTGCAAGCATTTAAAGCAAATTAAAATCTCCATTGACTTAAAGTGGACCGAAGGAGCCTAGGAACCCTTTTTTTGACTGGCTGTTTCTCTGCCACCTGATGGTCAAAATGGCCCAAAATTTGGTGTGAATGTAGCTCTGAGCTAGTGCTTTCCAGCCATAGTGGTCACATAATTGTAGACCACTTGGATTGATAACTGCAAGCATTTAAAGCAAATTAAAATCTCCATTGACTTAAAGTGGACCGAAGGAGCCTAGGAACCCTTTTTTTGACTGGCTGTTTCTCTGCCACCTGATGGTCAAAATGGCCCAAAATTTGGTGTGAATGTAGCTCTGAGCTAGTGCTTTCCAGCCATAGTGGTGTCATAATTGTAGACCACAGGGATTGATAACTGCAAGCATTTAAAGCAAATTAAAATCTCCATTGACTTAAAGTGGACCGAAGGAGCCTAGGAACCCTTTTTTTGACTGGCTGTTTCTCTGCCACCTGATGGTCAAAATGGCCCAAAATTTGGTGTGAATGTAGCTCTGAGCTAGTGCTTTCCAGCCATAGTGGTCACATAATTGTAGGCCACTTGGATTGATAACTGCAAGCATTTAAAGCAAATTAAAATCTCCATTGACTTAAAGTGGACCGAAGGAGCCTAGGAACCCTTTTTTTGACTGGCTGTTTCTCTGCCACCTGATGGTCAAAATGGCCCAAAATTTGGTGGGAATGTAGCTCTGAGCTAGTGCTTTCCAGCCATAGTGGTCCCATAATTGTAGACCACAGGGATTGATAACTGCAAGCATTTAAAGCAAATTAAAATCTCCATTGACTTAAAGTGGACCGAAGGAGCCTAGGAACCCTTTTTTTGACTGGCTGTTTCTCTGCCACCTGATGGTCAAAATGGCCCAAAATTTGGTGTGAATGTAGCTCTGAGCTAGTGCTTTCCAGCCATAGTGGTCACATAATTGTAGACCACTTGGATTGATAACTGCAAGCATTTAAAGCAAATTAAAATCTCCATTGACTTAAAGTGGACCGAAGGAGCCTAGGAACCCTTTTTTTGACTGGCTGTTTCTCTGCCACCTGATGGTCAAAATGGCCCAAAATTTGGTGTGAATGTAGCTCTGAGCTAGTGCTTTCCAGCCATAGTGGTGTCATAATTGTAGACCACAGGGATTGATAACTGCAAGCATTTAAAGCAAATTAAAATCTCCATTGACTTAAAGTGGACCGAAGGAGCCTAGGAACCCTTTTTTTGACTGGCTGTTTCTCTGCCACCTGATGGTCAAAATGGCCCAAAATTTGGTGTGAATGTAGCTCTGAGCTAGTGCTTTCCAGCCATAGTGGTCACATAATTGTAGGCCACTTGGATTGATAACTGCAAGCATTTAAAGCAAATTAAAATCTCCATTGACTTAAAGTGGACCGAAGGAGCCTAGGAACCCTTTTTTTGACTGGCTGTTTCTCTGCCACCTGATGGTCAAAATGGCCCAAAATTTGGTGGGAATGTAGCTCTGAGCTAGTGCTTTCCAGCCATAGTGGTCCCATAATTGTAGACCACAGGGATTGATAACTGCAAGCATTTAAAGCAAATTAAAATCTCCATTGACTTAAAGTGGACCGAAGGAGCCTAGGAACCCTTTTTTTGACTGGCTGTTTCTCTGCCACCTGATGGTCAAAATGGCCCAAAATTTGGTATGAATGTAGCTCTGAGCTAGTGCTTTCCAGCCATAGTGGTCACATAATTGTAGGCCACTTGGATTGATAACTGCAAGCATTTAAAGCAAATTAAAATCTCCATTGACTTAAAGTGGACCGAAGGAGCCTAGGAACCCTTTTTTTGACTGGCTGTTTCTCTGCCACCTGATGGTCAAAATGGCCCAAAATTTGGTGTGAATGTAGCTCTGAGCTAGTGCTTTCCAGCCATAGTGGTCACATAATTGTAGACCACTTGGATTGATAACTGCAAGCATTTAAAGCAAATTAAAATCTCCATTGACTTAAAGTGGACCGAAGGAGCCTAGGAACCCTTTTTTTGACTGGCTGTTTCTCTGCCATCTGATGGTCAAAATGGCCCAAAATTTGGTGTGAATGTAGCTCTGAGCTAGTGCTTTCCAGCCATAGTGGTCACATAATTGTAGACCACTTGGATTGATAACTGCAAGCATTTAAAGCAAATTAAAATCTCCATTGACTTAAAGTGGACCAAAGGAGCCTAGGAACCCTTTTTTTGACTGGCTGTTTCTCTGCCACCTGATGGTCAAAATGGCCCAAAATTTGGTGGGAATGTAGCTCTGAGCTAGTGCTTTCCAGCCATAGTGGTCCCATAATTGTAGACCACAGGGATTGATAACTGCAAGCATTTAAAGCAAATTAAAATCTCCATTGACTTAAAGTGGACCGAAGGAGCCTAGGAACCCTTTTTTTGACTGGCTGTTTCTCTGCCACCTGATGGTCAAAATGGCCCAAAATTTGGTGTGAATGTACCTCTGAGCTAGTGCTTTCCGGCCATAGTGGTGTCATAATTGTAGACCACAGGGATTGATAACTGCAAGCATTTAAAGCAAATTAAAATCTCCATTGACTTAAAGTGGACCGAAGTAGCCTAGGAATCCTTTTTTTGACTGGCTGTTTCTCTGCCACCTGATGGTCAAAATGGCCCAAAATTTGGTGTGAATGTAGCTCTGAGCTAGTGCTTTCCAGCCATAGTGGTCACATAATTGTAGACCACTTGGATTGATAACTGCAAGCATTTAAAGCAAATTAAAATCTCCATTGACTTAAAGTGGACCGAAGGAGCCTAGGAACCCTTTTTTTGACTGGCTGTTTCTCTGCCACATGATGGTTAAAATGGCCCAAAATTTGGTGGGAATGTAGCTCTGAGCTAGTGCTTTCCAGCCATAGTGGTCCCATAATTGTAGACCACATGGATTGATAACTGCAAGCATTTAAAGCAAATTAAAATCTCCATTGACTTAAAGTGGACCGAAGGAGCCTAGGAACCCTTTTTTTGACTGGCTGTTTCTCTGCCACCTGAAGGTCAAAATGGCCCAAAATTTGGTGTGAATGTAGCTCTGAGCTAGTGCTTCCCAGCCATAGTGGTCCCATAATTGTAGACCACATGGTTTGATAACTGCAAGCATTTAAAGCAAATTAAAATCTCCTTTGACTTAAAGTGGACCGAAGGAGCCTAGGAACCCTTTTTTTGACTGGCTGTTTCTCTGCCACCTGATGGTCAAAATGGAACAAAACTTGGTGTGAATGTAGCTCTGAGCTAGTGCTTTCCAGCCATAGTGGTCTCATAGTTGTAGACCACAGGGATTGATAACTGCAAGCATTTAAAGCAAATTAAAATCTCCATTGACTTAAAGTGGACCGAAGGAGCCTAGGAACCCTTTTTTTGACTGGCTGTTTCTCTGCCACCTGATGGTCAAAATGGCCCAAAATTTGGTGTGAATGTACCTCTGAGCTAGTGCTTTCCGGCCATAGTGGTGTCATAATTGTAGACCACAGGGATTGATAACTGCAAGCATTTAAAGCAAATTAAAATCTCCATTGACTTAAAGTGGACCGAAGTAGCCTAGGAACCCTTTTTTTGACTGGCTGTTTCTCTGCCACCTGATGGTCAAAATGGCCCAAAATTTGGTGTGAATGTAGCTCTGAGCTAGTGCTTTCCAGCCATAGTGGTCACATAATTGTAGGCCACTTGGATTGATAACTGCAAGCATTTAAAGCAAATTAAAATCTCCATTGACTTAAAGTGGACCGAAGGAGCCTAGGAACCCTTTTTTTGACTGGCTGTTTCTCTGCCACCTGATGGTCAAAATGGCCCAAAATTTGGTGTGAATGTAGCTCTGAGCTAGTGCTTTCCAGCCATAGTGGTGTCATAATTGTAGACCACAGGGATTGATAACTGCAAGCATTTAAAGCAAATTAAAATCTCCATTGACTTAAAGTGGACCGAAGGAGCCTAGGAACCCTTTTTTTGACTGGCTGTTTCTCTGCCACCTGATGGTCAAAATGGCCCAAAATTTGGTGTGAATGTAGCTCTGAGCTAGTGCTTTCCAGCCATAGTGGTCACATAATTGTAGGCCACTTGGATTGATAACTGCAAGCATTTAAAGCAAATTAAAATCTCCATTGACTTAAAGTGGACCGAAGGAGCCTAGGAACCCTTTTTTTGACTGGCTGTTTCTCTGCCACCTGATGGTCAAAATGGCCCAAAATTTGGTGGGAATGTAGCTCTGAGCTAGTGCTTTCCAGCCATAGTGGTCCCATAATTGTAGACCACAGGGATTGATAACTGCAAGCATTTAAAGCAAATTAAAATCTCCATTGACTTAAAGTGGACCGAAGGAGCCTAGGAACCCTTTTTTTGACTGGCTGTTTCTCTGCCACCTGATGGTCAAAATGGCCCAAAATTTGGTATGAATGTAGCTCTGAGCTAGTGCTTTCCAGCCATAGTGGTCACATAATTGTAGGCCACTTGGATTGATAACTGCAAGCATTTAAAGCAAATTAAAATCTCCATTGACTTAAAGTGGACCGAAGGAGCCTAGGAACCCTTTTTTTGACTGGCTGTTTCTCTGCCACCTGATGGTCAAAATGGCCCAAAATTTGGTGTGAATGTAGCTCTGAGCTAGTGCTTTCCAGCCATAGTGGTCACATAATTGTAGACCACTTGGATTGATAACTGCAAGCATTTAAAGCAAATTAAAATCTCCATTGACTTAAAGTGGACCGAAGGAGCCTAGGAACCCTTTTTTTGACTGGCTGTTTCTCTGCCACCTGATGGTCAAAATGGCCCAAAATTTGGTGTGAATGTAGCTCTGAGCTAGTGCTTTCCAGCCATAGTGGTCACATAATTGTAGACCACTTGGATTGATAACTGCAAGCATTTAAAGCAAATTAAAATCTCCATTGACTTAAAGTGGACCAAAGGAGCCTAGGAACCCTTTTTTTGACTGGCTGTTTCTCTGCCACCTGATGGTCAAAATGGCCCAAAATTTGGTGGGAATGTAGCTCTGAGCTAGTGCTTTCCAGCCATAGTGGTCCCATAATTGTAGACCACAGGGATTGATAACTGCAAGCATTTAAAGCAAATTAAAATCTCCATTGACATAAAGTGGACCGAAGGAGCCTAGGAACCCTTTTTTTGACTGGCTGTTTCTCTGCCACCTGATGGTCAAAATGGCCCAAAATTTGGTGTGAATGTAGCTCTGAGCTAGTGCTTTCCAGCCATAGTGGTCACATAATTGTAGACCACTTGGATTGATAACTGCAAGCATTTAAAGGAAATTAAAATCTCCATTGACTTAAAGTGGACCGAAGGAGCCTAGGAACCCTTTTTTTGACTGGCTGTTTCTCTGCCACCTGATGGTCAAAATGGCCCAAAATTTGGTGTGAATGTAGCTCTGAGCTAGTGCTTTCCAGCCATAGTGGTCACATAATTGTAGACCACTTGGATTGATAACTGCAAGCATTTAAAGCAAATTAAAATCTCCATTGACATAAAGTGGACCGAAGGAGCCTAGGAACCCTTTTTTTGACTGGCTGTTTCTCTGCCACCTGATGGTCAAAATGGCCCAAAATTTGGTGTGAATGTAGCTCTGAGCTAGTGCTTTCCAGCCATAGTGGTCCCATAATTGTAGACCACATGGATTGATAACTGCAAGCATTTAAAGCAAATTAAAATCTCCATTGACTTAAAGTAGACCGAAGGAGCCTAGGAACCCTTTTTTTGACTGGCTGTTTCTCTGCCACCTGATGGTCAAAATGGCCCAAAATTTGGTGGGAATGTAGCTCTGAGCTAGTGCTTTCCAGCCATAGTGGTCCCATAATTGTAGACCACAGGGATTGATAACTGCAAGCATTTAAAGCAAATTAAAATCTCCATTGACTTAAAGTGGACCGAAGGAGCCTAGGAACCCTTTTTTTGACTGGCTGTTTCTCTGCCACCTGATGGTCAAAATGGCCCAAAATTTGGTGTGAATGTAGCTCTGAGCTAGTGCTTTCCAGCCATAGTGGTCACATAATTGTAGACCACTTGGATTGATAACTGCAAGCATTTAAAGCAAATTAAAATCTCCATTGACTTAAAGTGGACCGAAGGAGCCTAGGAACCCTTTTTTTGACTGGCTGTTTCTCTGCCACCTGATGGTCAAAATGGCCCAAAATTTGGTGGGAATGTAGCTCTGAGCTAGTGCTTTCCAGCCATAGTGGTCCCATAATTGTAGACCACAGGGATTGATAACTGCAAGCATTTAAAGCAAATTAAAATCTCCATTGACTTAAAGTGGACCGAAGGAGCCTAGGAACCCTTTTTTTGACTGGCTGTTTCTCTGCCACCTGATGGTCAAAATGGCCCAAAATTTGGTGTGAATGTACCTCTGAGCTAGTGCTTTCCGGCCATAGTGGTGTCATAATTGTAGACCACAGGGATTGATAACTGCAAGCATTTAAAGCAAATTAAAATCTCCATTGACTTAAAGTGGACCGAAGTAGCCTAGGAACCCTTTTTTTGACTGGCTGTTTCTCTGCCACCTGATGGTCAAAATGGCCCAAAATTTGGTGTGAATGTAGCTCTGAGCTAGTGCTTTCCAGCCATAGTGGTCTCATAGTTGTAGACCACAGGGATTGATAACTGCAAGCATTTAAAGCAAATTAAAATCTCCATTGACTTAAAGTGGACCGAAGGAGCCTAGGAACCCTTTTTTTGACTGGCTGTTTCTCTGCCACCTGATGGTCAAAATGGCCCAAAATTTGGTGTGAATGTACCTCTGAGCTAGTGCTTTCCGGCCATAGTGGTGTCATAATTGTAGACTACAGGGATTGATAACTGCAAGCATTTAAAGCAAATTAAAATCTCCATTGACTTAAAGTGGACCGAAGTAGCCTAGGAACCCTTTTTTTGACTGGCTGTTTCTCTGCCACCTGATGGTCAAAATGGCCCAAAATTTGGTGTGAATGTAGCTCTGAGCTAGTGCTTTCCAGCCACAGTGGTGTCATAATTGTAGACCACAGGGATTGATAACTGCAAGCATTTAAAGCAAATTAAAATCTCCATTGACTTAAAGTGGACCGAAGGAGCCTAGGAACCCTTTTTTTGACTGGCTGTTTCTCTGCCACCTGATGGTCAAAATGGCCCAAAATTTGGTGTGAATGTAGCTCTGAGCTAGTGCTTTCCAGCCATAGTGGTCACATAATTGTAGACCACATGGATTGATAACTGCAAGCATTTAAAGCAAATTAAAATCTCCATTGACTTAAAGTGGACCGAAGGAGCCTAGGAACCCTTTTTTTGACTGGCTGTTTCTCTGCCACCTGATGGTCAAAATGGCCCAAAATTTGGTGGGAATGTAGCTCTGAGCTAGTGCTTTCCAGCCATAGTGGTCCCATAATTGTAGACCACAGGGATTGATAACTGCAAGCATTTAAAGCAAATTAAAATCTCCATTGACTTAAAGTGGACCGAAGGAGCCTAGGAACCCTTTTTTTGACTGGCTGTTTCTCTGCCACCTGATGGTCAAAATGGCCCAAAATTTGGTATGAATGTAGCTCTGAGCTAGTGCTTTCCAGCCATAGTGGTCACATAATTGTAGGCCACTTGGATTGATAACTGCAAGCATTTAAAGCAAATTAAAATCTCCATTGACTTAAAGTGGACCGAAGGAGCCTAGGAACCCTTTTTTTGACTGGCTGTTTCTCTGCCACCTGATGGTCAAAATGGCCCAAAATTTGGTGTGAATGTAGCTCTGAGCTAGTGCTTTCCAGCCATAGTGGTCACATAATTGTAGACCACTTGGATTGATAACTGCAAGCATTTAAAGCAAATTAAAATCTCCATTGACTTAAAGTGGACCGAAGGAGCCTAGGAACCCTTTTTTTGACTGGCTGTTTCTCTGCCATCTGATGGTCAAAATGGCCCAAAATTTGGTGTGAATGTAGCTCTGAGCTAGTGCTTTCCAGCCATAGTGGTCACATAATTGTAGACCACTTGGATTGATAACTGCAAGCATTTAAAGCAAATTAAAATCTCCATTGACTTAAAGTGGACCAAAGGAGCCTAGGAACCCTTTTTTTGACTGGCTGTTTCTCTGCCACCTGATGGTCAAAATGGCCCAAAATTTGGTGGGAATGTAGCTCTGAGCTAGTGCTTTCCAGCCATAGTGGTCCCATAATTGTAGACCACAGGGATTGATAACTGCAAGCATTTAAAGCAAATTAAAATCTCCATTGACATAAAGTGGACCGAAGGAGCCTAGGAACCCTTTTTTTGACTGGCTGTTTCTCTGCCACCTGATGGTCAAAATGGCCCAAAATTTGGTGTGAATGTAGCTCTGAGCTAGTGCTTTCCAGCCATAGTGGTCACATAATTGTAGACCACTTGGATTGATAACTGCAAGCATTTAAAGGAAATTAAAATCTCCATTGACTTAAAGTGGACCGAAGGAGCCTAGGAACCCTTTTTTTGACTGGCTGTTTCTCTGCCACCTGATGGTCAAAATGGCCCAAAATTTGGTGTGAATGTAGCTCTGAGCTAGTGCTTTCCAGCCATAGTGGTCACATAATTGTAGACCACTTGGATTGATAACTGCAAGCATTTAAAGCAAATTAAAATCTCCATTGACATAAAGTGGACCGAAGGAGCCTAGGAACCCTTTTTTTGACTGGCTGTTTCTCTGCCACCTGATGGTCAAAATGGCCCAAAATTTGGTGTGAATGTAGCTCTGAGCTAGTGCTTTCCAGCCATAGTGGTCCCATAATTGTAGACCACATGGATTGATAACTGCAAGCATTTAAAGCAAATTAAAATCTCCATTGACTTAAAGTAGACCGAAGGAGCCTAGGAACCCTTTTTTTGACTGGCTGTTTCTCTGCCACCTGATGGTCAAAATGGCCCAAAATTTGGTGGGAATGTAGCTCTGAGCTAGTGCTTTCCAGCCATAGTGGTCCCATAATTGTAGACCACAGGGATTGATAACTGCAAGCATTTAAAGCAAATTAAAATCTCCATTGACTTAAAGTGGACCGAAGGAGCCTAGGAACCCTTTTTTTGACTGGCTGTTTCTCTGCCACCTGATGGTCAAAATGGCCCAAAATTTGGTGTGAATGTAGCTCTGAGCTAGTGCTTTCCAGCCATAGTGGTCACATAATTGTAGACCACTTGGATTGATAACTGCAAGCATTTAAAGCAAATTAAAATCTCCATTGACTTAAAGTGGACCGAAGGAGCCTAGGAACCCTTTTTTTGACTGGCTGTTTCTCTGCCACCTGATGGTCAAAATGGCCCAAAATTTGGTGGGAATGTAGCTCTGAGCTAGTGCTTTCCAGCCATAGTGGTCCCATAATTGTAGACCACAGGGATTGATAACTGCAAGCATTTAAAGCAAATTAAAATCTCCATTGACTTAAAGTGGACCGAAGGAGCCTAGGAACCCTTTTTTTGACTGGCTGTTTCTCTGCCACCTGATGGTCAAAATGGCCCAAAATTTGGTGTGAATGTACCTCTGAGCTAGTGCTTTCCGGCCATAGTGGTCCCATAATTGTAGACCACAGGGATTGATAACTGCAAGCATTTAAAGCAAATTAAAATCTCCATTGACTTAAAGTGGACCGAAGGAGCCTAGGAACCCTTTTTTTGACTGGCTGTTTCTCTGCCACCTGATGGTCAAAATGGCCCAAAATTTGGTGTGAATGTAGCTCTGAGCTAGTGCTTTCCAGCCATAGTGGTCACATAATTGTAGACCACTTGGATTGATAACTGCAAGCATTTAAAGCAAATTAAAATCTCCATTGACTTAAAGTGGACCGAAGGAGCCTAGGAACCCTTTTTTTGACTGGCTGTTTCTCTGCCACCTGATGGTCAAAATGGCCCAAAATTTGGTGGGAATGTAGCTCTGAGCTAGTGCTTTCCAGCCATAGTGGTCCCATAATTGTAGACCACAGGGATTGATAACTGCAAGCATTTAAAGCAAATTAAAATCTCCATTGACTTAAAGTGGACCGAAGGAGCCTAGGAACCCTTTTTTTGACTGGCTGTTTCTCTGCCACCTGATGGTCAAAATGGCCCAAAATTTGGTGTGAATGTACCTCTGAGCTAGTGCTTTCCGGCCATAGTGGTGTCATAATTGTAGACCACAGGGATTGATAACTGCAAGCATTTAAAGCAAATTAAAATCTCCATTGACTTAAAGTGGACCGAAGTAGCCTAGGAACCCTTTTTTTGACTGGCTGTTTCTCTGCCACCTGATGGTCAAAATGGCCCAAAATTTGGTGTGAATGTAGCTCTGAGCTAGTGCTTTCCAGCCATAGTGGTCTCATAGTTGTAGACCACAGGGATTGATAACTGCAAGCATTTAAAGCAAATTAAAATCTCCATTGACTTAAAGTGGACCGAAGGAGCCTAGGAACCCTTTTTTTGACTGGCTGTTTCTCTGCCACCTGATGGTCAAAATGGCCCAAAATTTGGTGTGAATGTACCTCTGAGCTAGTGCTTTCCGGCCATAGTGGTGTCATAATTGTAGACTACAGGGATTGATAACTGCAAGCATTTAAAGCAAATTAAAATCTCCATTGACTTAAAGTGGACCGAAGTAGCCTAGGAACCCTTTTTTTGACTGGCTGTTTCTCTGCCACCTGATGGTCAAAATGGCCCAAAATTTGGTGTGAATGTAGCTCTGAGCTAGTGCTTTCCAGCCACAGTGGTGTCATAATTGTAGACCACAGGGATTGATAACTGCAAGCATTTAAAGCAAATTAAAATCTCCATTGACTTAAAGTGGACCGAAGGAGCCTAGGAACCCTTTTTTTGACTGGCTGTTTCTCTGCCACCTGATGGTCAAAATGGCCCAAAATTTGGTGTGAATGTAGCTCTGAGCTAGTGCTTTCCAGCCATAGTGGTCACATAATTGTAGACCACATGGATTGATAACTGCAAGCATTTAAAGCAAATTAAAATCTCCATTGACTTAAAGTGGACCGAAGGAGCCTAGGAACCCTTTTTTTGACTGGCTGTTTCTCTGCCACCTGATGGTCAAAATGGCCCAAAATTTGGTGGGAATGTAGCTCTGAGCTAGTGCTTTCCAGCCATAGTGGTCCCATAATTGTAGACCACAGGGATTGATAACTGCAAGCATTTAAAGCAAATTAAAATCTCCATTGACTTAAAGTGGACCGAAGGAGCCTAGGAACCCTTTTTTTGACTGGCTGTTTCTCTGCCACATGATGGTCAAAATGGCCCAAAATTTGGTGGGAATGTAGCTCTGAGCTAGTGCTTTCCAGCCATAGTGGTCCCATAATTGTAGACCACATGGATTGATAACTGCAAGCATTTAAAGCAAATTAAAATCTCCATTGACTTAAAGTGGCCCGAAGTAGCCTAGGAACCCTTTTTTTGACTGGCTGTTTCTCTGCCACCTGATGGTCAAAATGGCCCAAAATTTGGTGTGAATGTAGCTCTGAGCTAGTGCTTTCCAGCCATAGTGGTCACATAATTGTAGGCCACTTGGATTGATAACTGCAAGCATTTAAAGCAAATTAAAATCTCCATTGACTTAAAGTGGACCGAAGGAGCCTAGGAACCCTTTTTTTGACTGGCTGTTTCTCTGCCACCTGATGGTCAAAATGGCCCAAAATTTGGTGTGAATGTAGCTCTGAGCTAGTGCTTTCCAGCCACAGTGGTGTCATAATTGTAGACCACAGGGATTGATAACTGCAAGCATTTAAAGCAAATTAAAATCTCCATTGACTTAAAGTGGACCGAAGGAGCCTAGGAACCCTTTTTTTGACTGGCTGTTTCTCTGCCACCTGATGGTCAAAATGGCCCAAAATTTGGTGTGAATGTAGCTCTGAGCTAGTGCTTTCCAGCCATAGTGGTCACATAATTGTAGACCACATGGATTGATAACTGCAAGCATTTAAAGCAAATTAAAATCTCCATTGACTTAAAGTGGACCGAAGGAGCCTAGGAACCCTTTTTTTGACTGGCTGTTTCTCTGCCACCTGATGGTCAAAATGGCCCAAAATTTGGTGGGAATGTAGCTCTGAGCTAGTGCTTTCCAGCCATAGTGGTCCCATAATTGTAGACCACAGGGATTGATAACTGCAAGCATTTAAAGCAAATTAAAATCTCCATTGACTTAAAGTGGACCGAAGGAGCCTAGGAACCCTTTTTTTGACTGGCTGTTTCTCTGCCACCTGATGGTCAAAATGGCCCAAAATTTGGTATGAATGTAGCTCTGAGCTAGTGCTTTCCAGCCATAGTGGTCACATAATTGTAGACCACTTGGATTGATAACTGCAAGCATTTAAAGCAAATTAAAATCTCCATTGACTTAAAGTGGACCGAAGGAGCCTAGGAACCCTTTTTTTGACTGGCTGTTTCTCTGCCACCTGATGGTCAAAATGGCCCAAAATTTGGTGGGAATGTAGCTCTGAGCTAGTGCTTTCCAGCCATAGTGGTCCCATAATTGTAGACCACAGGGATTGATAACTGCAAGCATTTAAAGCAAATTAAAATCTCCATTGACTTAAAGTGGACCGAAGGAGCCTAGGAACCCTTTTTTTGACTGGCTGTTTCTCTGCCACCTGATGGTCAAAATGGCCCAAAATTTGGTGTGAATGTAGCTCTGAGCTAGTGCTTTCCAGCCATAGTGGTCACATAATTGTAGACCACTTGGATTGATAACTGCAAGCATTTAAAGCAAATTAAAATCTCCATTGACTTAAAGTGGACCGAAGGAGCCTAGGAACCCTTTTTTTGACTGGCTGTTTCTCTGCCACCTGATGGTCAAAATGGCCCAAAATTTAGTGGGAATGTAGCTCTGAGCTAGTGCTTTCCAGCCATAGTGGTCCCATAATTGTAGACCACAGGGATTGATAACTGCAAGCATTTAAAGCAAATTAAAATCTCCATTGACTTAAAGTGGACCGAAGGAGCCTAGGAACCCTTTTTTTGACTGGCTGTTTCTCTGCCACATGATGGTCAAAATGGCCCAAAATTTGGTGGGAATGTAGCTCTGAGCTAGTGCTTTCCAGCCATAGTGGTCCCATAATTGTAGACCACATGGTTTGATAACTGCAAGCATTTAAGCAAATTAAAATCTCCTTTGACTTAAAGTGGACCGAAGGAGCCTAGGAACCCTTTTTTTGACTGGCTGTTTCTCTGCCACCTGATGGTCAAAATGGAACAAAACTTGGTGTGAATGTAGCTCTGAGCTAGTGCTTTCCAGCCATAGTGGTCTCATAGTTGTAGACCACAGGGATTGATAACTGCAAGCATTTAAAGCAAATTAAAATCTCCATTGACTTAAAGTGGACCGAAGGAGCCTAGGAACCCTTTTTTTGACTGGCTGTTTCTCTGCCACCTGATGGTCAAAATGGCCCAAAATTTGGTGTGAATGTACCTCTGAGCTAGTGCTTTCCGGCCATAGTGGTGTCATAATTGTAGACTACAGGGATTGATAACTGCAAGCATTTAAAGCAAATTAAAATCTCCATTGACTTAAAGTGGACCGAAGTAGCCTAGGAACCCTTTTTTTGACTGGCTGTTTCTCTGCCACCTGATGGTCAAAATGGCCCAAAATTTGGTGTGAATGTAGCTCTGAGCTAGTGCTTTCCAGCCACAGTGGTGTCATAATTGTAGACCACAGGGATTGATAACTGCAAGCATTTAAAGCAAATTAAAATCTCCATTGACTTAAAGTGGACCGAAGGAGCCTAGGAACCCTTTTTTTGACTGGCTGTTTCTCTGCCACCTGATGGTCAAAATGGCCCAAAATTTGGTGTGAATGTAGCTCTGAGCTAGTGCTTTCCAGCCATAGTGGTCACATAATTGTAGACCACATGGATTGATAATTGCAAGCATTTAAAGCAAATTAAAATCTCCATTGACTTAAAGTGGACCGAAGGAGCCTAGGAACCCTTTTTTTGACTGGCTGTTTCTCTGCCACCTGATGGTCAAAATGGCCCAAAATTTGGTGGGAATGTAGCTCTGAGCTAGTGCTTTCCAGCCATAGTGGTCCCATAATTGTAGACCACAGGGATTGATAACTGCAAGCATTTAAAGCAAATTAAAATCTCCATTGACTTAAAGTGGACCGAAGGAGCCTAGGAACCCTTTTTTTGACTGGCTGTTTCTCTGCCACATGATGGTCAAAATGGCCCAAAATTTGGTGGGAATGTAGCTCTGAGCTAGTGCTTTCCAGCCATAGTGGTCCCATAATTGTAGACCACATGGATTGATAACTGCAAGCATTTAAAGCAAATTAAAATCTCCATTGACTTAAAGTGGCCCGAAGTAGCCTAGGAACCCTTTTTTTGACTGGCTGTTTCTCTGCCACCTGATGGTCAAAATGGCCCAAAATTTGGTGTGAATGTAGCTCTGAGCTAGTGCTTTCCAGCCATAGTGGTCACATAATTGTAGGCCACTTGGATTGATAACTGCAAGCATTTAAAGCAAATTAAAATCTCCATTGACTTAAAGTGGACCGAAGGAGCCTAGGAACCCTTTTTTTGACTGGCTGTTTCTCTGCCACCTGATGGTCAAAATGGCCCAAAATTTGGTGTGAATGTAGCTCTGAGCTAGTGCTTTCCAGCCACAGTGGTGTCATAATTGTAGACCACAGGGATTGATAACTGCAAGCATTTAAAGCAAATTAAAATCTCCATTGACTTAAAGTGGACCGAAGGAGCCTAGGAACCCTTTTTTTGACTGGCTGTTTCTCTGCCACCTGATGGTCAAAATGGCCCAAAATTTGGTGTGAATGTAGCTCTGAGCTAGTGCTTTCCAGCCATAGTGGTCACATAATTGTAGACCACATGGATTGATAACTGCAAGCATTTAAAGCAAATTAAAATCTCCATTGACTTAAAGTGGACCGAAGGAGCCTAGGAACCCTTTTTTTGACTGGCTGTTTCTCTGCCACCTGATGGTCAAAATGGCCCAAAATTTGGTGGGAATGTAGCTCTGAGCTAGTGCTTTCCAGCCATAGTGGTCCCATAATTGTAGACCACAGGGATTGATAACTGCAAGCATTTAAAGCAAATTAAAATCTCCATTGACTTAAAGTGGACCGAAGGAGCCTAGGAACCCTTTTTTTGACTGGCTGTTTCTCTGCCACCTGATGGTCAAAATGGCCCAAAATTTGGTATGAATGTAGCTCTGAGCTAGTGCTTTCCAGCCATAGTGGTCACATAATTGTAGACCACTTGGATTGATAACTGCAAGCATTTAAAGCAAATTAAAATCTCCATTGACTTAAAGTGGACCGAAGGAGCCTAGGAACCCTTTTTTTGACTGGCTGTTTCTCTGCCACCTGATGGTCAAAATGGCCCAAAATTTGGTGGGAATGTAGCTCTGAGCTAGTGCTTTCCAGCCATAGTGGTCCCATAATTGTAGACCACAGGGATTGATAACTGCAAGCATTTAAAGCAAATTAAAATCTCCATTGACTTAAAGTGGACCGAAGGAGCCTAGGAACCCTTTTTTTGACTGGCTGTTTCTCTGCCACCTGATGGTCAAAATGGCCCAAAATTTGGTGTGAATGTAGCTCTGAGCTAGTGCTTTCCAGCCATAGTGGTCACATAATTGTAGACCACTTGGATTGATAACTGCAAGCATTTAAAGCAAATTAAAATCTCCATTGACTTAAAGTGGACCGAAGGAGCCTAGGAACCCTTTTTTTGACTGGCTGTTTCTCTGCCACCTGATGGTCAAAATGGCCCAAAATTTGGTGGGAATGTAGCTCTGAGCTAGTGCTTTCCAGCCATAGTGGTCCCATAATTGTAGACCACAGGGATTGATAACTGCAAGCATTTAAAGCAAATTAAAATCTCCATTGACTTAAAGTGGACCGAAGGAGCCTAGGAACCCTTTTTTTGACTGGCTGTTTCTCTGCCACATGATGGTCAAAATGGCCCAAAATTTGGTGGGAATGTAGCTCTGAGCTAGTGCTTTCCAGCCATAGTGGTTCCATAATTGTAGACCACATGGTTTGATAACTGCAAGCATTTAAAGCAAATTAAAATCTCCTTTGACTTAAAGTGGACCGAAGGAGCCTAGGAACCCTTTTTTTGACTGGCTGTTTCTCTGCCACCTGATGGTCAAAATGGAACAAAACTTGGTGTGAATGTAGCTCTGAGCTAGTGCTTTCCAGCCATAGTGGTCTCATAGTTGTAGACCACAGGGATTGATAACTGCAAGCATTTAAAGCAAATTAAAATCTCCATTGACTTAAAGTGGACCGAAGGAGCCTAGGAACCCTTTTTTTGACTGGCTGTTTCTCTGCCACCTGATGGTCAAAATGGCCCAAAATTTGGTGTGAATGTACCTCTGAGCTAGTGCTTTCCGGCCATAGTGGTGTCATAATTGTAGACTACAGGGATTGATAACTGCAAGCATTTAAAGCAAATTAAAATCTCCATTGACTTAAAGTGGACCGAAGTAGCCTAGGAACCCTTTTTTTGACTGGCTGTTTCTCTGCCACCTGATGGTCAAAATGGCCCAAAATTTGGTGTGAATGTAGCTCTGAGCTAGTGCTTTCCAGCCACAGTGGTGTCATAATTGTAGACCACAGGGATTGATAACTGCAAGCATTTAAAGCAAATTAAAATCTCCATTGACTTAAAGTGGACCGAAGGAGCCTAGGAACCCTTTTTTTGACTGGCTGTTTCTCTGCCACCTGATGGTCAAAATGGCCCAAAATTTGGTGTGAATGTAGCTCTGAGCTAGTGCTTTCCAGCCATAGTGGTCACATAATTGTAGACCACATGGATTGATAACTGCAAGCATTTAAAGCAAATTAAAATCTCCATTGACTTAAAGTGGACCGAAGGAGCCTAGGAACCCTTTTTTTGACTGGCTGTTTCTCTGCCACCTGATGGTCAAAATGGCCCAAAATTTGGTGGGAATGTAGCTCTGAGCTAGTGCTTTCCAGCCATAGTGGTCCCATAATTGTAGACCACAGGGATTGATAACTGCAAGCATTTAAAGCAAATTAAAATCTCCATTGACTTAAAGTGGACCGAAGGAGCCTAGGAACCCTTTTTTTGACTGGCTGTTTCTCTGCCACATGATGGTCAAAATGGCCCAAAATTTGGTGGGAATGTAGCTCTGAGCTAGTGCTTTCCAGCCATAGTGGTCCCATAATTGTAGACCACATGGATTGATAACTGCAAGCATTTAAAGCAAATTAAAATCTCCATTGACTTAAAGTGGACCGAAGTAGCCTAGGAACCCTTTTTTTGACTGGCTGTTTCTCTGCCACCTGATGGTCAAAATGGCCCAAAATTTGGTGTGAATGTAGCTCTGAGCTAGTGCTTTCCAGCCACAGTGGTGTCATAATTGTAGACCACAGGGATTGATAACTGCAAGCATTTAAAGCAAATTAAAATCTCCATTGACTTAAAGTGGACCGAAGGAGCCTAGGAACCCTTTTTTTGACTGGCTGTTTCTCTGCCACCTGATGGTCAAAATGGCCCAAAATTTGGTGTGAATGTAGCTCTGAGCTAGTGCTTTCCAGCCATAGTGGTCACATAATTGTAGACCACATGGATTGATAACTGCAAGCATTTAAAGCAAATTAAAATCTCCATTGACTTAAAGTGGACCGAAGGAGCCTAGGAACCCTTTTTTTGACTGGCTGTTTCTCTGCCACCTGATGGTCAAAATGGCCCAAAATTTGGTGGGAATGTAGCTCTGAGCTAGTGCTTTCCAGCCATAGTGGTCCCATAATTGTAGACCACAGGGATTGATAACTGCAAGCATTTAAAGCAAATTAAAATCTCCATTGACTTAAAGTGGACCGAAGGAGCCTAGGAACCCTTTTTTTGACTGGCTGTTTCTCTGCCACATGATGGTCAAAATGGCCCAAAATTTGGTGGGAATGTAGCTCTGAGCTAGTGCTTTCCAGCCATAGTGGTCCCATAATTGTAGACCACATGGATTGATAACTGCAAGCATTTAAAGCAAATTAAAATCTCCATTGACTTAAAGTGGCCCGAAGTAGCCTAGGAACCCTTTTTTTGACTGGCTGTTTCTCTGCCACCTGATGGTCAAAATGGCCCAAAATTTGGTGTGAATGTAGCTCTGAGCTAGTGCTTTCCAGCCATAGTGGTCACATAATTGTAGGCCACTTGGATTGATAACTGCAAGCATTTAAAGCAAATTAAAATCTCCATTGACTTAAAGTGGACCGAAGGAGCCTAGGAACCCTTTTTTTGACTGGCTGTTTCTCTGCCACCTGATGGTCAAAATGGCCCAAAATTTGGTGTGAATGTAGCTCTGAGCTAGTGCTTTCCAGCCACAGTGGTGTCATAATTGTAGACCACAGGGATTGATAACTGCAAGCATTTAAAGCAAATTAAAATCTCCATTGACTTAAAGTGGACCGAAGGAGCCTAGGAACCCTTTTTTTGACTGGCTGTTTCTCTGCCACCTGATGGTCAAAATGGCCCAAAATTTGGTGTGAATGTAGCTCTGAGCTAGTGCTTTCCAGCCATAGTGGTCACATAATTGTAGACCACATGGATTGATAACTGCAAGCATTTAAAGCAAATTAAAATCTCCATTGACTTAAAGTGGACCGAAGGAGCCTAGGAACCCTTTTTTTGACTGGCTGTTTCTCTGCCACCTGATGGTCAAAATGGCCCAAAATTTGGTGGGAATGTAGCTCTGAGCTAGTGCTTTCCAGCCATAGTGGTCCCATAATTGTAGACCACAGGGATTGATAACTGCAAGCATTTAAAGCAAATTAAAATCTCCATTGACTTAAAGTGGACCGAAGGAGCCTAGGAACCCTTTTTTTGACTGGCTGTTTCTCTGCCACCTGATGGTCAAAATGGCCCAAAATTTGGTATGAATGTAGCTCTGAGCTAGTGCTTTCCAGCCATAGTGGTCACATAATTGTAGACCACTTGGATTGATAACTGCAAGCATTTAAAGCAAATTAAAATCTCCATTGACTTAAAGTGGACCGAAGGAGCCTAGGAACCCTTTTTTTGACTGGCTGTTTCTCTGCCACCTGATGGTCAAAATGGCCCAAAATTTGGTGGGAATGTAGCTCTGAGCTAGTGCTTTCCAGCCATAGTGGTCCCATAATTGTAGACCACAGGGATTGATAACTGCAAGCATTTAAAGCAAATTAAAATCTCCATTGACTTAAAGTGGACCGAAGGAGCCTAGGAACCCTTTTTTTGACTGGCTGTTTCTCTGCCACCTGATGGTCAAAATGGCCCAAAATTTGGTGTGAATGTAGCTCTGAGCTAGTGCTTTCCAGCCATAGTGGTCACATAATTGTAGACCACTTGGATTGATAACTGCAAGCATTTAAAGCAAATTAAAATCTCCATTGACTTAAAGTGGACCGAAGGAGCCTAGGAACCCTTTTTTTGACTGGCTGTTTCTCTGCCACCTGATGGTCAAAATGGCCCAAAATTTGGTGGGAATGTAGCTCTGAGCTAGTGCTTTCCAGCCATAGTGGTCCCATAATTGTAGACCACAGGGATTGATAACTGCAAGCATTTAAAGCAAATTAAAATCTCCATTGACTTAAAGTGGACCGAAGGAGCCTAGGAACCCTTTTTTTGACTGGCTGTTTCTCTGCCACATGATGGTCAAAATGGCCCAAAATTTGGTGGGAATGTAGCTCTGAGCTAGTGCTTTCCAGCCATAGTGGTCCCATAATTGTAGACCACATGGTTTGATAACTGCAAGCATTTAAAGCAAATTAAAATCTCCTTTGACTTAAAGTGGACCGAAGGAGCCTAGGAACCCTTTTTTTGACTGGCTGTTTCTCTGCCACCTGATGGTCAAAATGGAACAAAACTTGGTGTGAATGTAGCTCTGAGCTAGTGCTTTCCAGCCATAGTGGTCTCATAGTTGTAGACCACAGGGATTGATAACTGCAAGCATTTAAAGCAAATTAAAATCTCCATTGACTTAAAGTGGACCGAAGGAGCCTAGGAACCCTTTTTTTGACTGGCTGTTTCTCTGCCACCTGATGGTCAAAATGGCCCAAAATTTGGTGTGAATGTACCTCTGAGCTAGTGCTTTCCGGCCATAGTGGTGTCATAATTGTAGACTACAGGGATTGATAACTGCAAGCATTTAAAGCAAATTAAAATCTCCATTGACTTAAAGTGGACCGAAGTAGCCTAGGAACCCTTTTTTTGACTGGCTGTTTCTCTGCCACCTGATGGTCAAAATGGCCCAAAATTTGGTGTGAATGTAGCTCTGAGCTAGTGCTTTCCAGCCACAGTGGTGTCATAATTGTAGACCACAGGGATTGATAACTGCAAGCATTTAAAGCAAATTAAAATCTCCATTGACTTAAAGTGGACCGAAGGAGCCTAGGAACCCTTTTTTTGACTGGCTGTTTCTCTGCCACCTGATGGTCAAAATGGCCCAAAATTTGGTGTGAATGTAGCTCTGAGCTAGTGCTTTCCAGCCATAGTGGTCACATAATTGTAGACCACATGGATTGATAACTGCAAGCATTTAAAGCAAATTAAAATCTCCATTGACTTAAAGTGGACCGAAGGAGCCTAGGAACCCTTTTTTTGACTGGCTGTTTCTCTGCCACCTGATGGTCAAAATGGCCCAAAATTTGGTGGGAATGTAGCTCTGAGCTAGTGCTTTCCAGCCATAGTGGTCCCATAATTGTAGACCACAGGGATTGATAACTGCAAGCATTTAAAGCAAATTAAAATCTCCATTGACTTAAAGTGGACCGAAGGAGCCTAGGAACCCTTTTTTTGACTGGCTGTTTCTCTGCCACATGATGGTCAAAATGGCCCAAAATTTGGTGGGAATGTAGCTCTGAGCTAGTGCTTTCCAGCCATAGTGGTCCCATAATTGTAGACCACATGGATTGATAACTGCAAGCATTTAAAGCAAATTAAAATCTCCATTGACTTAAAGTGGACCGAAGTAGCCTAGGAACCCTTTTTTTGACTGGCTGTTTCTCTGCCACCTGATGGTCAAAATGGCCCAAAATTTGGTGTGAATGTAGCTCTGAGCTAGTGCTTTCCAGCCATAGTGGTCACATAATTGTAGGCCACTTGGATTGATAACTGCAAGCATTTAAAGCAAATTAAAATCTCCATTGACTTAAAGTGGACCGAAGGAGCCTAGGAACCCTTTTTTTGACTGGCTGTTTCTCTGCCACCTGATGGTCAAAATGGCCCAAAATTTGGTGTGAATGTAGCTCTGAGCTAGTGCTTTCCAGCCACAGTGGTGTCATAATTGTAGACCACAGGGATTGATAACTGCAAGCATTTAAAGCAAATTAAAATCTCCATTGACTTAAAGTGGACCGAAGGAGCCTAGGAACCCTTTTTTTGACTGGCTGTTTCTCTGCCACCTGATGGTCAAAATGGCCCAAAATTGGGTGTGAATGTAGCTCTGAGCTAGTGCTTTCCAGCCATAGTGGTCACATAATTGTAGACCACATGGATTGATAACTGCAAGCATTTAAAGCAAATTAAAATCTCCATTGACTTAAAGTGGACCGAAGGAGCCTAGGAACCCTTTTTTTGACTGGCTGTTTCTCTGCCACCTGATGGTCAAAATGGCCCAAAATTTGGTGGGAATGTAGCTCTGAGCTAGTGCTTTCCAGCCATAGTGGTCCCATAATTGTAGACCACAGGGATTGATAACTGCAAGCATTTAAAGCAAATTAAAATCTCCATTGACTTAAAGTGGACCGAAGGAGCCTAGGAACCCTTTTTTTGACTGGCTGTTTCTCTGCCACCTGATGGTCAAAATGGCCCAAAATTTGGTATGAATGTAGCTCTGAGCTAGTGCTTTCCAGCCATAGTGGTCACATAATTGTAGACCACTTGGATTGATAACTGCAAGCATTTAAAGCAAATTAAAATCTCCATTGACTTAAAGTGGACCGAAGGAGCCTAGGAACCCTTTTTTTGACTGGCTGTTTCTCTGCCACCTGATGGTCAAAATGGCCCAAAATTTGGTGGGAATGTAGCTCTGAGCTAGTGCTTTCCAGCCATAGTGGTCCCATAATTGTAGACCACAGGGATTGATAACTGCAAGCATTTAAAGCAAATTAAAATCTCCATTGACTTAAAGTGGACCGAAGGAGCCTAGGAACCCTTTTTTTGACTGGCTGTTTCTCTGCCACCTGATGGTCAAAATGGCCCAAAATTTGGTGTGAATGTAGCTCTGAGCTAGTGCTTTCCAGCCATAGTGGTCACATAATTGTAGACCACTTGGATTGATAACTGCAAGCATTTAAAGCAAATTAAAATCTCCATTGACTTAAAGTGGACCGAAGGAGCCTAGGAACCCTTTTTTTGACTGGCTGTTTCTCTGCCACCTGATGGTCAAAATGGCCCAAAATTTGGTGGGAATGTAGCTCTGAGCTAGTGCTTTCCAGCCATAGTGGTCCCATAATTGTAGACCACAGGGATTGATAACTGCAAGCATTTAAAGCAAATTAAAATCTCCATTGACTTAAAGTGGACCGAAGGAGCCTAGGAACCCTTTTTTTGACTGGCTGTTTCTCTGCCACATGATGGTCAAAATGGCCCAAAATTTGGTGGGAATGTAGCTCTGAGCTAGTGCTTTCCAGCCATAGTGGTCCCATAATTGTAGACCACATGGTTTGATAACTGCAAGCATTTAAAGCAAATTAAAATCTCCTTTGACTTAAAGTGGACCGAAGGAGCCTAGGAACCCTTTTTTTGACTGGCTGTTTCTCTGCCACCTGATGGTCAAAATGGAACAAAACTTGGTGTGAATGTAGCTCTGAGCTAGTGCTTTCCAGCCATAGTGGTCTCATAGTTGTAGACCACAGGGATTGATAACTGCAAGCATTTAAAGCAAATTAAAATCTCCATTGACTTAAAGTGGACCGAAGGAGCCTAGGAACCCTTTTTTTGACTGGCTGTTTCTCTGCCACCTGATGGTCAAAATGGCCCAAAATTTGGTGTGAATGTACCTCTGAGCTAGTGCTTTCCGGCCATAGTGGTGTCATAATTGTAGACTACAGGGATTGATAACTGCAAGCATTTAAAGCAAATTAAAATCTCCATTGACTTAAAGTGGACCGAAGTAGCCTAGGAACCCTTTTTTTGACTGGCTGTTTCTCTGCCACCTGATGGTCAAAATGGCCCAAAATTTGGTGTGAATGTAGCTCTGAGCTAGTGCTTTCCAGCCACAGTGGTGTCATAATTGTAGACCACAGGGATTGATAACTGCAAGCATTTAAAGCAAATTAAAATCTCCATTGACTTAAAGTGGACCGAAGGAGCCTAGGAACCCTTTTTTTGACTGGCTGTTTCTCTGCCACCTGATGGTCAAAATGGCCCAAAATTTGGTGTGAATGTAGCTCTGAGCTAGTGCTTTCCAGCCATAGTGGTCACATAATTGTAGACCACATGGATTGATAACTGCAAGCATTTAAAGCAAATTAAAATCTCCATTGACTTAAAGTGGACCGAAGGAGCCTAGGAACCCTTTTTTTGACTGGCTGTTTCTCTGCCACCTGATGGTCAAAATGGCCCAAAATTTGGTGGGAATGTAGCTCTGAGCTAGTGCTTTCCAGCCATAGTGGTCCCATAATTGTAGACCACAGGGATTGATAACTGCAAGCATTTAAAGCAAATTAAAATCTCCATTGACTTAAAGTGGACCGAAGGAGCCTAGGAACCCTTTTTTTGACTGGCTGTTTCTCTGCCACATGATGGTCAAAATGGCCCAAAATTTGGTGGGAATGTAGCTCTGAGCTAGTGCTTTCCAGCCATAGTGGTCCCATAATTGTAGACCACATGGATTGATAACTGCAAGCATTTAAAGCAAATTAAAATCTCCATTGACTTAAAGTGGCCCGAAGGAGCCTAGGAACCCTTTTTTTGACTGGCTGTTTCTCTGCCACCTGAAGGTCAAAATGGCCCAAAATTTGGTGTGAATGTAGCTCTGAGCTAGTGCTTTCCAGCCATAGTGGTCCCATAATTGTAGACCACATGGTTTGATAACTGCAAGCATTTAAAGCAAATTAAAATCTCCTTTGACTTAAAGTGGACCGAAGGAGCCTAGGAACCCTTTTTTTGACTGGCTGTTTCTCTGCCACCTGATGGTCAAAATGGAACAAAACTTGGTGTGAATGTAGCTCTGAGCTAGTGCTTTCCAGCCATAGTGGTCTCATAGTTGTAGACCACAGGGATTGATAACTGCAAGCATTTAAAGCAAATTAAAATCTCCATTGACTTAAAGTGGACCGAAGGAGCCTAGGAACCCTTTTTTTGACTGGCTGTTTCTCTGCCACCTGATGGTCAAAATGGCCCAAAATTTGGTGTGAATGTACCTCTGAGCTAGTGCTTTCCGGCCATAGTGGTGTCATAATTGTAGACCACAGGGATTGATAACTGCAAGCATTTAAAGCAAATTAAAATCTCCATTGACTTAAAGTGGACCGAAGTAGCCTAGGAACCCTTTTTTTGACTGGCTGTTTCTCTGCCACCTGATGGTCAAAATGGCCCAAAATTTGGTGTGAATGTAGCTCTGAGCTAGTGCTTTCCAGCCATAGTGGTCACATAATTGTAGGCCACTTGGATTGATAACTGCAAGCATTTAAAGCAAATTAAAATCTCCATTGACTTAAAGTGGACCGAAGGAGCCTAGGAACCCTTTTTTTGACTGGCTGTTTCTCTGCCACCTGATGGTCAAAATGGCCCAAAATTTGGTGTGAATGTAGCTCTGAGCTAGTGCTTTCCAGCCACAGTGGTGTCATAATTGTAGACCACAGGGATTGATAACTGCAAGCATTTAAAGCAAATTAAAATCTCCATTGACTTAAAGTGGACCGAAGGAGCCTAGGAACCCTTTTTTTGACTGGCTGTTTCTCTGCCACCTGATGGTCAAAATGGCCCAAAATTTGGTGTGAATGTAGCTCTGAGCTAGTGCTTTCCAGCCATAGTGGTCACATAATTGTAGACCACATGGATTGATAACTGCAAGCATTTAAAGCAAATTAAAATCTCCATTGACTTAAAGTGGACCGAAGGAGCCTAGGAACCCTTTTTTTGACTGGCTGTTTCTCTGCCACCTGATGGTCAAAATGGCCCAAAATTTGGTGGGAATGTAGCTCTGAGCTAGTGCTTTCCAGCCATAGTGGTCCCATAATTGTAGACCACAGGGATTGATAACTGCAAGCATTTAAAGCAAATTAAAATCTCCATTGACTTAAAGTGGACCGAAGGAGCCTAGGAACCCTTTTTTTGACTGGCTGTTTCTCTGCCACCTGATGGTCAAAATGGCCCAAAATTTGGTATGAATGTAGCTCTGAGCTAGTGCTTTCCAGCCATAGTGGTCACATAATTGTAGACCACTTGGATTGATAACTGCAAGCATTTAAAGCAAATTAAAATCTCCATTGACTTAAAGTGGACCGAAGGAGCCTAGGAACCCTTTTTTTGACTGGCTGTTTCTCTGCCACCTGATGGTCAAAATGGCCCAAAATTTGGTGGGAATGTAGCTCTGAGCTAGTGCTTTCCAGCCATAGTGGTCCCATAATTGTAGACCACAGGGATTGATAACTGCAAGCATTTAAAGCAAATTAAAAATCTCCATTGACTTAAAGTGGACCGAAGGAGCCTAGGAACCCTTTTTTTGACTGGCTGTTTCTCTGCCACCTGATGGTCAAAATGGCCCAAAATTTGGTGTGAATGTAGCTCTGAGCTAGTGCTTTCCAGCCATAGTGGTCACATAATTGTAGACCACTTGGATTGATAACTGCAAGCATTTAAAGCAAATTAAAATCTCCATTGACTTAAAGTGGACCGAAGGAGCCTAGGAACCCTTTTTTTGACTGGCTGTTTCTCTGCCACCTGATGGTCAAAATGGCCCAAAATTTGGTGGGAATGTAGCTCTGAGCTAGTGCTTTCCAGCCATAGTGGTCCCATAATTGTAGACCACAGGGATTGATAACTGCAAGCATTTAAAGCAAATTAAAATCTCCATTGACTTAAAGTGGACCGAAGGAGCCTAGGAACCCTTTTTTTGACTGGCTGTTTCTCTGCCACCTGATGGTCAAAATGGCCCAAAATTTGGTGTGAATGTAGCTCTGAGCTAGTGCTTTCCAGACATAGTGGTCACATAATTGTAGACCACTTGGATTGATAACTGCAAGCATTTAAAGCAAATTAAAATCTCCATTGACTTAAAGTGGACCGAAGGAGCCTAGGAACCCTTTTTTTGACTGGCTGTTTCTCTGCCACCTGATGGTCAAAATGGCCCAAAATTTCGTGGGAATGTAGCTCTGAGCTAGTGCTTTCCAGCATAGTGGTCCCATAATTGTAGACCACATGGATTGATAACTGCAAGCATTTAAAGCAAATTAAAATCTCCATTGACTTAAAGTGGCCCGAAGGAGCCTAGGAACCCTTTTTTTGACTGGCTGTTTCTCTGCCACCTGATGGTCAAAATGGCCCAAAATTTGGTGTGAATGTAGCTCTGAGCTAGTGCTTTCCAGCCATAGTGGTCACATAATTGTAGGCCACTTGGATTGATAACTGCAAGCATTTAAAGCAAATTAAAAATCTCCATTGACTTAAAGTGGACCGAAGGAGCCTAGGAACCCTTTTTTTGACTGCTGTTTCTCTGCCACCTGATGGTCAAAATGGCCCAAAAATTTGGTGTGAATGTAGCTCTGAGCTAGTGCTTTCCAGCCATAGTGGTGTCATAATTGTAGACCACAGGGATTGATAACTGCAAGCATTTAAAGCAAATTAAAATCTCCATTGACTTAAAGTTGACCGAAGGAGCCTAGGAACCCTTTTTTTGACTGGCTGTTTCTCTGCCACCTGATGGTCAAAATGGCCCAAAATTTGGTGGGAATGTAGCTCTGAGATAGTGCTTTCCAGCCATAGTGGTCCCATAATTGTAGACCACATGGATTGATAACTGCAAGCATTTAAAGCAAATTAAAATCTCCATTGACTTAAAGTGGACCGAAGGAGCCTAGGAACCCCTTTTTTTGACTGGCTGTTTCTCTGCCACCTGAAGGTCAAAATGGCCCAAAATTTGGTGTGAATGTAGCTCTGAGCTAGTGCTTTCCAGCCATAGTGGTCACATAATTGTAGACCACTTGGATTGATAACTGCAAGCATTTAAAGCAAATTAAAATCTCCATTGACTTAAAGTGGACCGAAGGAGCCTAGGAACCCCTTTTTTTGACTGGCTGTTTCTCTGCCACATGATGGTCAAAATGGCCCAAAATTTGGTGGGAATGTAGCTCTGAGCTAGTGCTTTCCAGCCATAGTGGTCCCATAATTGTAGACCACATGGATTGATAACTGCAAGCATTTAAAGCAAATTAAAATCTCCATTGACTTAAAGTGGACCGAAGGAGCATAGGAACCCTTTTTTTGACTGGCTGTTTTCTCTGCCACCTGAAGGTCAAAATGGCCCAAAATTTGGTGTGAATGTAGCTCTGAGCTAGTGCTTTCCAGCCATAGTGGTCCCATAATTGTAGACCACATGGTTTGATAACTGCAAGCATTTAAAGCAAATTAAAATCTCCTTTGACTTAAAGTGGACCGAAGGAGCCTAGGAACCCTTTTTTTGACTGGCTGTTTCTCTGCCACCTGATGGTCAAAATGGAACAAAACTTGGTGTGAATGTAGCTCTGAGCTAGTGCTTTCCAAGCCATAGTGGTCTCATAGTTGTAGACCACAGGGATTGATAACTGCAAGCATTTAAAGCAAATTAAAATCTCCATTGACTTAAAGTGGACCGAAGGAGCCTAGGAACCCTTTTTTTGACTGGCTGTTTCTCTGCCACCTGATGGTCAAAATGGCCCAAAATTTGGTGTGAATGTACCTCTGAGCTAGTGCTTTCCGGCCATAGTGGTGTCATAATTGTAGACCACAGGGATTGATAACTGCAAGCATTTAAAGCAAATTAAAATCTCCATTGACTTAAAGTGGACCGAAGTAGCCTAGGAATCCTTTTTTTGACTGGCTGTTTCTCTGCCACCTGATGGTCAAAATGGCCCAAAATTTGGTGTGAATGTAGCTCTGAGCTAGTGCTTTCCAGCCATAGTGGTCACATAATTGTAGACCACTTGGATTGATAACTGCAAGCATTTAAAGCAAATTAAAATCTCCATTGACTTAAAGTGGACCGAAGGAGCCTAGGAACCCTTTTTTTGACTGGCTGTTTCTCTGCCACATGATGGTTAAAATGGCCCAAAATTTGGTGGGAATGTAGCTCTGAGCTAGTGCTTTCCAGCCATAGTGGTCCCATAATTGTAGACCACATGGATTGATAACTGCAAGCATTTAAAGCAAATTAAAATCTCCATTGACTTAAAGTGGACCGAAGGAGCCTAGGAACCCTTTTTTTGACTGGCTGTTTCTCTGCCACCTGAAGGTCAAAATGGCCCAAAATTTGGTGTGAATGTAGCTCTGAGCTAGTGCTTTCCAGCCATAGTGGTCCATAATTGTAGACCACATGGTTTGATAACTGCAAGCATTTAAAGCAAATTAAAATCTCCTTTGACTTAAAGTGGACCGAAGGAGCCTAGGAACCCTTTTTTTGACTGGCTGTTTCTCTGCCACCTGATGGTCAAAATGGAACAAAACTTGGTGTGAATGTAGCTCTGAGCTAGTGCTTTCCAGCCATAGTGGTCTCATAGTTGTAGACCACAGGGATTGATAACTGCAAGCATTTAAAGCAAATTAAAATCTCCATTGACTTAAAGTGGACCGAAGGAGCCTAGGAACCCTTTTTTTGACTGGCTGTTTCTCTGCCACCTGAT